>PYWC01000102.1:43166-53446 GCA_003182015.1 Tuber magnatum
AACTGATGGGGGAGTTTCTGGCATAAGATAAAACTACCTGAAAGTCTATGCGAGAACTCTCCTACTCCAACAATCAATCCTCTCGAGACCTTAATTGAGTGAAGCGTCCAGCTTAACGATATTAAGTTTTACCGTTTACTTTACTCTTCCATCTGTCTGAACTTTTGGCGATAAGTTGAAGTTGTTTGGTGCGGTTGCAACCTTGGGATCCATCTTCCTAGGGGTGCCCCCATTACACCAAGTCATCAATGACTCCATAGTGAATTAATGGCAGAGCTGAACACTCCTAGGTTCTACTGCTCCCCACTGCTACCTTCTGACTGGACATTTATAGGTTGATCAGGCCTGGTCTAGATACGTTTCTAACCACTTGCTTAGATTGAAAAAATATAATATATTCACACCAGAATGCTAGTCACTTATTAGTATAATAGGAGCAGATAGCGACTTGATCTACAAGAGACAATGTTACACATAAGACGAACTGGCATAGTGAAAAGGGCATGTCACACGATCATTGGCAAAAGGTCACGCATTTTGTATCGTGTTTGGGCTAGGCCCTAGTCACGTAGCGGTACGATAGGAGCAGATGGCTTCTTGATCAACAAGAGGCGAGCCCTGCTTACTCAAGGAGTCTTCGAACAGGATGTAATAGGAGATCAAAGAAGTAACCGTTCAACCAAGTATATTAAGAATACTGTCAGTTGAAGTCTGCTGTTTCCATCGTGGAAATCAGCAGTCTTTAAATACATCATATCGCTGATCTCCAGTATGAGCGATATTCCAAAACATTGTGTGTATCAACCAATAGCACACAAAACAATACAAGTATCAAATGATACTGTACAACCTAACATAAACCAATATGTGTACTAACCAATAGCACATGAAACAATACAAGTATCAAGCGATACTGTGAAACCTAATATAAAACAATTTGTGCATCAACTTATAGTACACGAAACAATACAAGTATCAAGCGATACTGTGAAACCCAACATAAAACAACCTAGTACCCGTACCGGTTACACGTTTGACCCCAGGGTCTGCCGAAGTATTTAGAGAATGAGCTAATTTCTACCAATATGATGCTGGTAAAAAACCCTCATTTACGCCACCACTGAAGGTCGCTGACTGCGGAGTTTTCACTAAATCTTCCAAACAGGACCCTTGGCTATCCTGACAAGGTCGAATGAATTAAATCGGTCTATTGGTTGTGGAGATAAATGCATGCAAAGATCTCTCAGCTGTACCAACCGATGGATGCCAATCGGCGGGAGGTCGGCTACTCCACTAGGAGTCCCTGGCTGCCATATAGGCAGTAAGACTGAATTTCAAGACCGTGGGTGGAGGAATGCAGAGCAAAATCCTGATGAGCGGATAACGCCCAAGAGAAGATCGTTTGCCCATACCCAAAGGCATGATAAGGTAGAGCCAGATGAAGGCCTACCGCATAAAAGGTCAACCCTCACCGTAACAAGGCCTAAATGCCATTGACGTAATAAGACAGAAGTATGCCTCCTACAGGTTGACGCAGATGGATAAGGAATGCGCCTACATTGATAAGTCTGTCGTCAGAGCTGATTACTTCATATGTAGAGATAGAACCAGTAACCACTTGCCATAGTGAAAAGGTTTAAGTGACTATGATTTGAGCAAACACTGCGAGAAGAGAGGTGGAACACCCTTCCTGCTGTTCGTGGAAATCAGAGTCAAGCGGAGTAAAGATTGTCAGAGTCTACGAAGTTCGTACAAGAAACAGTAGGAGGAATAGATAGCCTGCGAACACGCAGATGCAGAATCTAAATATCAAAGTGCCTCCCATGCTTTACAGACATCATCAGCGACGGAGAAGAGATCTTATCAATATATTCGTTATCCGATACACTTCCTATAATACTTTTCTCTTAACATTGTAAGTTAGCCTTCCTAGCAAAATACTTTGTCATGTATCAGGCCTTAGTACAGACTTGCTTGTCCTTAGAGTCAGCTACCGCCTAACAGGCAAGCACTGCTTACTAAAGGGGATTTTGAAAGAGTGTAGTAAAGAATCAAAGAAATAACCATTCACCCAAGTATATTAGAAATACTGTCAGTTGAAGTCTACTGTTTCTATCATGGAAATTAGTAGTCCTTAAATACAACTTATTGCTTATAACCAGTATGAGTAATTTTATAAAACTATGTATGTATCAAACAATAGCATACAAAACAATACAAGTGTCAAATAATCCTGAGAAACCAAACATAAAACATAAAATATAACCTAGTACCTGTACCAGTTACACTTCTTATGCAGTCCCTTTTTCTCTGAGAAGAAGTGTTACTTATTGGATGGAATACCACTACTTGAGGACTGTGGGGGAAAGGTAGTGGAGCTACACTAGAGGAGTTTCGGTAGTTGAGGAGTGTAGATAGACTTATAATAGAAACCCATAGTATTGAGTTTTCAATCATGAGAAAAATAGAGGATAGGGTTGGTAATAATAATGTAGAAAATAAACCTATCTATATATACCCATAATTTAGTTACATGTACAGTCACCCAACCAAGAAAATATCTATCAGTCATACATGGTTATATACATAAGTTATACCAAATTATGTATAATATGACCATATAGGATAAGAAAATCGTATATTTTTAACAACTTCAAATAAAATTTACAAGGTCAAATAAGACAATAGAATCAAAGGTTTTAATAAGAGAAGTGGTGCCTATTCTACTCAAATGAATTGAATGCCAGTAGAGACTAGAGTCAGGTATGGATGAAATTTCATTGTCAAATAGTATTCATATTTAGGAAACAAAGAAAGATAGTTAGATTTAGATAGGCCATAAACACCTAGACATGAAATATAAATATTAAGGTGTCTCTCAAGCTTTCAAATATCATCAGCAACAGAGAAAAGATCTCATCAATATATTCATTATACTTCAATCTAAACTCCATCCCCTTATTCACAAAGCAAGCCTTTCTAGTCACCCTCTGTCTTTGAATACCTTGGCCTTGTTCTGTCTCGCTTGTTATTAGAGTCGGCTACTACCTAACACTTGGAGCCAGATAGATGAAAAAAGTATTGCAATGGCATGGCTTAGCACTCCTCAAGGAGCATGGAGGGTTAACAACAGAAGGGGGAGTTTCAACAAAAAGAGGAAGAGAACTTGATATGATAATACAATCTTAAAAAGACAATTCCATGAAATTATCATCAGTGAGTTGAACCTCCATGAGCCTTTTGTAAAGTTACAATCCTTGCTGGCATTCTATCAATTCATTTATATATCCTACTCTATGGTAGACCTTCCCATACCCGCTGTGTAGGTTGAATAATCTCATCTCATCCATGGAGGTGTTGGTGAGGATTATTTATGGCCTGCTGAAGCTGTACTTTCCAAAGAGACAACAGATTCTCAATGGGGTCTAAATCAGGAGAATGGGTCAGCCAATCCATTCTGTTGATCTCATTGAGAAGTCAAAACTGCTATGTAAAAGCTGAAGTATAATAGCTGGCACTATCCTCAATTGTTTGAGTGCCCATATCAAGTCCTCCCATCTTCTGATACAGTGGAATGATATGAGGTACTAGTATCTCATTTACATACTGAACAGAATTGAAACCAAGGCAGTCTTTTTTGGAGGTCCTCTCAGATTTGCTTCTCTGTTGTAGAGGTACAAGTTGACTGTGGCTTTTCAATGTAAATACACTAAAGAACTAGACCAGAACCAGGTTGTCAATAAAGGTCGGCACTAGGTACCTTTCCTCAAAGGCAGTACCTCAAGGTCATTGTACTATTGGCTGCCAGGAGAGTATACCAACCTGAAGATATACTTTATTGGTATATACGTACTGTTTCCACTATTCTTTTGGCTAGGAATGGTGACTATGGGCAAATTGACACCAGTGATAACAACTCTCAGTAGTCAGATATAGTTTTTGGGGACATACTGGTACATAGAGGTTCTGTTGGCGGAGGTAGTTCCACACTGTTCTTTTAGAAATATTAAGCCCTGAGGAAGCTGTAATATCCTATAGTGTTATACCTGGTTCACTCAGGGACATATGTTGAAGTTGGAATTGGTCTCGCTTGGAAAGTCTTTTCAGTCTTCTGGGCCTTTAGTTGTTGTTTACATGATTTTCATCATGCCACTGACTCACAATTTGAGATGCTATAGACTTGGACATTCCAAAAGCTTCTCCAATTTGGACATAAGACCAACCCAGTGTGTGCTTTTCAATTATGGAAATACACTCCTTACAAGAGGTTTCACAAGTCTTCATAGCTTTGGAGGTTGTGCTTAACCGAGATGTTGTTACATGGAGCTCATCACTATGTGGAATTGGATTTTGTTCGGGCTTGCCAAGCTTGTGCGTTGCAATACTTTTTTCACCCATCTGGAGCCCATCTTGCTATAGCTTCAAGTCTCTAATTTGGAAGATTTTGCCTTTGTCTTTAATTTACATTTCTGAGAAGGATTTGTCCTTTCCATCTACTTTTCTAGTTCCTCCATCTTTCCCTTCTCTTCCTCTTTCGGTCGGTGCTATGGGCAAGCGGGGTTCTTCTGTTTCTGCTAGCCAGGTCGTGAGGACCGTGTGGGCCCTCTCGGGGTCGGTTGCCGAGGTTCAGGACTTTCGCAAGGAGGTCTCCCAACTCTGGCACCAGATTTCCCTCCTCTCGAAGCACCTACACTACACGGTGCTCGCGAGTGAGATGACTCGGGAGTCTTATGATTCCTTGTCGCGGGCTTCTTCCTGACCCTCATTTGTGGAAAGTAACAATGAGTTGCCCCCTCTTTGGAAGGGGATGGCGGAGGAGGATGTCGTCGCGGTAGTGCGGTTGCCTTCGGTGGCATCCTCCGCTTCCGCGATGCAGGATCCTGAGCCCGGTGTGGCTGAACCCGTGGCTTCTGCCGGTGTGGCGGTGTTGTGAATCGGCTCGTCCCCCCCCCACTGCGCCGTCGTCGGTTCCGGGCTCCTATGCCACTTCCGAGTTGTCGGCTGATTTGGTGGTTACAGCGGCGCTTGTTGACGCCCCCCCTGGCCCTGCTGTGGGTCCCGCCCGTCGTGCTGCACATCTTGTTCGGCGTAGCAATCTGGTACGGAGGGTGAGGCATGGGGTGGTTGATGCCCGGTCAGTCAGGGTGGCGGCTACTGGTCTGTCTCGTGGATCGGGTGGGCTGATGCATGGTTAGCTATCCCGCCGGGCTGGTATGTCACCCTCCGCGGAGGCCCCTAGTTCAGCTTTGGACCTACTCAGAAAGCGTTGGGGCCCAGATGGATGATTCCCAGGCAGGTATATGACTGGTGGAGTGGCAGTGAGATGGCGGGTGCGCCATGGTACTGATTTAGGGGGAATGGCATGGGAGGAGGTATTGGGCTGTGGGGCCGGACGATGCCGGTTTTGATCTTCATTGATTTTTGAGTTTGGGATTGCCGTGCGCTGGTCAACCTCTGTAATGGGGAGTGTGGTTGGGCCTATACCAGAGGGTCTACAGACTAGGCGGAGGTGTGGAGTTGGCTTACCTTGTGGACGTGATGCTGCTTGGGCTGGATGCAGGTTCGGCTAGGCCCTGTAGCTTGCTATATATAAATTTGATTGAATTCACCACTGTATTTTTGGCAGTTGCCTATCACAACCATGCTGGAATAATAACACGCCTCAAAGCGGTGGGAGTACAATACCAGTGACCTCGAGCAGGCATATCGCGTCCTTGAATGCCATTCGACAATTGATAGTAGCTATCCGGGGGAGGCGATTCCCTAACCTAGTGTCCTATTTCCAGACCTCTGGTGCCGGAGGCTGCCGATTGGAGACCGATTCCAGGCTCCCGGGAATGCAAGTGAAACTGAATCTGGGTCGAGTCCACTTGCAGATCTATGGTAACGCGTTTCCAACAGGTTTGGTCGTGCCATTGCGACTTCGGGTACCAGATGAGACAATCTTTACTTTTCCTTACACATTTTCTTCCCTCCGGGGTACTGCCTGTGGGGGTAGGGCAGATGCAGGGCGCTGTGGCCTACTGTCCGAGGTTCTCTTAGGGTCTGTTTGGATGCGAGGAAATGGAATCTAGACGGAGGTGAAGGAATCAGGAGTATCACAGTTGATCCGAGATGATGCTCAGAAGGGGCATGCGACTACTGCACAAGAAATCCCTCGTAGCCGTGAAGCTGATCACTTGTGCAGGACTTGAATACCCCCCTCAACGTGAGGAAACCAAATTCAAGTCGGATGCTCTCATACACTACAAGCATATCAGAATAAATTACCGGTACTCGAGTAACTGAGTAACTCCCACGCTAGGCAGTACGCAGACATGCCACAGCTTATCATTAGATCAACGACAACCTCTGGTTCTCCGAATGGAGTCCTGGATATAGGAATGGTCTATACTCCCAGCTTTCGGTTTTGTAGGGGATTGCGGGTAGGTGTGCTTTGTTTGGGGGTTGGGGATTTTTCCGGTGGTAGCCATCCATCTTTCGTCATTGCTGAGGTAGCGGACATGTGTCCTCTTGAGCAGCATACAAGGAACGTTGGTATCATGATATTCTCACAGAAGGTCTGTGGCTGTCTTGGGGGAGGTTTCTTACGTGGGCAAGTCCCGAGTCGTGTACGGTAGTGTAGCGACACCACCGTTGAGTNGGGGGGTTATAATTCTTTTATTTATTTATTACCGTTCTATTCCCCTTCTTAACCCTGCCGAATTCCCTCCCACCTATCATTCATTTATCATGACGCACTGTACAGTTACAATAACGGTATCATACATATCCATGGCACGCACCAACCCTCTCGTGCGCAACATCTCGGAGATTAACTTGACATGGCACTCACCCAACCGCTATCACCTTTTTACTAAACTCGTGAGTATGATAATACAGGGATCATTCCAAAAACCCAACACAACCCCAGTACCATACAACCAATCCACCCAGGGTTCACACACACACCCACTTTCTCTCTCTCTCTATCTCTCTCTTCCCTTCTTCACTAATTTATTGTTGCTCCCCCCCACCCCCTCATGTAAAAATCGCCCTCCGATCACTTCGCCTCGAGTCATGGAAGCCCGGTGGAAATTCCATGGCACGGTACCCGTATCGCCGAATCCACGTGTGAAGGTATCATACCCATTCATTCGTGCCTGAGTGGAAAAAGGAAGAAAAAATATCGAACCAGGGGCGGGGGGGGACGGCTAAAGGGAAGGGAACGGTCCTGTCAATTATATATAGTAGGGCACAGTTATCGTGTAGTCAAGCTGGGTTGGGTTGCCGATTGGTTTTCGGTCGATCTGTTTTCGTTGGGGAAGGGTTGGTTGGTTGGTGGACTGGTGGGGGATTCCATGCCCTGTGACGATCGGGGGGAAGAGGGAGCAGTGCTGGGCTCGAGTGCGTTACAAGTAAGTTAGTTGTCTTGTAGCGAGTGCTCTCGTGCTGTGCGGGAAGGGCGTTTGTTAAATTGTTAGTGTGGGATAGCTTGGCGGATGGGTTATATATCATACGAGTAATTTGTGATGCTGTATCCGAGTACTGTACAGCACGGTATCTCTACGGTAGTTCATGCCATACATACTCGTACATACCGCGAGTTATGGTAAAAAGTAAAGTGAAACCGAATTTAACTTTACTCGCCGGGCGGTGATATTCACGGCACCGGTAGTCTGCAGTGCGGTATGATAGAATCGCCAAGGGCTCACACCCATGAACTTTTTGAACCACAATACTGCGACGTGTATTTTCCGAGTGCTGTTATCGTGTGCTCCTTGCTCACATAGTTCGTGATTCAAGATATCATAGGGTATTGGATCTTGGCCATTGCTGTGGCCAAAGGGCCAACCGTAGTGCAGCCAGCCCCACCAGTCTATCGGAAATTTAGATGTTTATCCTAACGTTCATATCATACAAAGACCACCCCATGAAACAGAAAGAAAATAAAGGATCCCCGCATCGCAGTACCGTACACCAAGATCCCGGATAATTTCAACCACCCTCTACAACCTATGCCACCCGCCTCCTCAAATTCTCCCTCTTCTCCACATCCTCCATCTCCCTCAGCACCAGGCCATTAAACTCCTCCCACCCGTCCAGATAGAGATGGTGCCCCGCATTCCTCACCACAAGAACCTTCGCTTCACCGCCCTTGCCCTTCTTTCCCGAACGCCATTCCTCACCGCCAACCCAGCCGGGCCCTTCCTCTACAGATGTGTTGTGAATCTTCTCCTGCGCCGCGTATCCGCCGGCAATATCCATCCAGTCCATCTCACCGTACATCCAAACACTCGGGATGCCGAACCTATTAACCTTCGCCAGATCCTGAACCCGCCANACGGGTTTATTCATTGGCAGTGGGAAAGCGTTGAGTACTGGTGGGCCATTCTCGGTAGTCTTTTCCTTCGCCTGGTTGGGCCTCGTTCTTACCACCATGATGCGTAAGTTTCCGCTTCTCGGCCTCGATTGCTTTTCGGAGAGCAGCGTTAACGGGAAGGATAGAATGTCTTTGCGAAATGACAACTATCTACCCTGCAAGCGGTTCCTTCGTGACTTACGCTGCCCGCTACATTGACCCGGCCTGGGGATTTGCGGTTGGGGCCCTCTACTGGGCGTGTTGGGTCGGGGCATTCGGGACGGAGGCTACTGCTGCGCGGATCCTGGTCGGCTACTGGCTCCCCGTAGGGTGGAGTGATGATCCAACCCATGCAGCGATTCTTATAAGTGTCTTTAACTTTATCATGGTCTTGATCCACGTTTTCCCGGTTCGCGTCTTCGGAGAAATAGAGTTTTGGATTAGTAGTATCAAAGTGGTCAGCGTATTGGTGTTCCTTGTCGTGATCTGGGTTATTATGGGAGGTGGGGGACCGGACGGGAGAGTTCACGGTGGAGAGTATTGGGCAGAGGGCGCGCTTATCAACGGTTTCAAGGGTAACATGACCATGGGTCCCCTACCTCACCTTGCCTTCCCGACTGGGGATCCCGTTACTAACCGGTGCGAGAAAGGTCTTTCGAGCGTGTTCGTAACGGCTGCGTTCGCGTGCGGCGGGACAGAAGTTGCGGGTGTTGCGGGCGGTGAGACTAAGGATCCTATGATCTCTATGCCTCGCGCTGTCCGTACATTAATGTTCCGCATTGTCTTCTTCTACGTTGTCACGCTTCTCTTCCTGTCCTTTGTCGTGTCAGCGAGGAATCCGGCTCTGCTGGGATCCGAATCCGGAGGCGCTGTCGAGGCCAGCCCTTTCGTTATAGCCATCAAGGAGGCCGGAATCGGTATCCTTCCCGATGTGCTGAATGCCATTGTTCTCCTGTGCGTTTCTAGCGTTGGCAGTGTGAGCATCTACACCGCGTCTAGGGTTCTCTACAACATGACTGAGACGGGTCTTATTTCCTCTCGCTGGGGACTCGGAGAGGCGGACGAACGCGGTAGACCGTACGGCTTTCCTCTATTCCCCAACAATAATAATAATAGTTGCCACACAACCCGAAAATTTTACGCGTGAAATAGCCAGAGTGATAACTGATGATCACAGTATCCGAGCCATCATAGCAACCACGCTCATCGCCGTCGGCCTATCCTACATGAACTGCTCCGCCTCTGCCGCGACAGCATTCACCTGGTTCACCTCGCTCTCGGGAATAGCGTTCCTGGCCTGCTGGCCCACGATTATCGCCAGCAACTGGAGATGGCGTGCCGGGATCAAGGCCCAGGGGCTGAACATCCTGGACCTCAAGTACGCCTACAAAGCCTCATTCAGGCCCTGGCTCCCCGCGTTCGGTTTCGTCTCCTTACTCTTCATGCTCGTTTGCCACATCTACGTTAGCGCTTCGCCGGTCACGGGAAGTCCGAATGCCGGGCATTGGTTCCAGAACTGCCTCGGGATCCCGCTGATCGTCGTCTTCTTTGGTGGGTATAAAATACTCTATAGGACGAAGTTTGTTAACGTTGTGAGTGCCGATGTGCGCCGCTTGGGACGTGGCTTGAGACTAATGGGGGCGTAGGACGAGATGGACCTCCAAACGGATAAAATGCACGACTCGGACATTGCGGAGCAGTCGGAGAAATTGGATGCGTATTATGGGCAAAGTCGCAAGGTTAGGACGTTATCATATGTTAGATTCTAACTTGGAAGAGAAAGTCGCTGTGTGTTATACCGTGCTCTGAACGAGCGAATGGACGAATAGATGGGATATCTTTTTTTTACTTTTCCGGACATAACATAACTTGCTCACTCGCCAACAACCCTTTTCGCCAACAACTGGCTGTATGCGGTACAATCCCTTTTCCAAAAAAA
>PYWC01000102.1:54427-77775 GCA_003182015.1 Tuber magnatum
ACAATCCTCTGTAAAAGAACATTCTCCCGCCAATCCTCCCCATCTCCAATATTCCAATTGTTGGATACCGCTCAGCTGAACCTCATCCTGGACTTCTCCCTTTTCCGCTTCACTGATCCCTCTCCCTCTCTCACTTACCCCACTCATTCAGCTCTATGCTGTCCCCCGTGAATCGGTAGGTCCGGTCCCGAACATCCTCATCCACTGCCCATGACGTCTCGGGGAACCGACAACCCCGAGCTGGACCTTGCCGTCAAAGCTTCCCTGCCCTCTTCCTCATCCTCGTCGTCGTCGTCTCTGTTACAGTCACCAGGCTCATCTACGCTCTCCTCGCTTTCTTCTACACCTCATCCGCCTCCTCCTTTACCCCCGGCCAATCCACTCGATTCCGCCCCGTGTTCGCCCCCGCAGGTTTATCTCAATCTCCTTATATTGGAAGCTTCCCTCCGGAGTCAGTATCTGCATCGCCTGGCCCGACGTCGGAAATCTACCGCCTTCCTCCTATTGCTGTTTTTGTGGGTGGGCTTCTTCTTCTGCCGGCTATTCTTCCTCGGCCGCTCTCCTAACTATTACCTGTCCCTTCTTGAGAGGATCGGCTTCGGTGGGGGCCTTGTCACAGCGTGTCTCTACTACGCTACCGGTCTCTACCACAGATCCATCGTCGAGCCGCGGCGATTCGTCTGCTTGGCCAATCGGGGCCTTCGCGGATTCAATGTCAAGTTGGTGAAGATTCCGTTATCTTACAAGGAATGGGTACTCTGGTGGTGGGATTGGTACACATTTAGTCCTCCTCCTCCCGTTTCCCTCCATTCGCCGCCCGCTCGACGCACTTCGACCGCCAAGAGAAGGACATCCTCGGTTCACGCGAGACGACCTGCACCCCCGATGCATAACCACGGTCACGCGACTTCCATATCTGCTGCGATGGTCGGCGGGAAAAGTTCTTCGTTATTGGCCCCGCATATGGAGGAAGCTATGGAGGATGGTGACAGCGGCGGGGTGGAAGAATATCTACCCGGGGGTCTTCACCTGAAAATCGTTATCCTGCCCAAAAGGTTCACACCGGACTTCCGCGAGGGGTGGGAGATATACAGGGCAGAGTATTGGGAGCGCGAGAATGAGATCCGAGCGAACCACCGCAGAGAACTTTATCGTTGGCGCAAGAACAAGTCCAAGTCAAGCACGCCCCCGCCTCCACATCCTCAGCTTGATCCCGCGGCGACTTCCGTAAGGGCCAGAAGGAATTCGTCGTCTCGCCCGCCCTCGGTATCTTCTCGTACGGGAACGCCCGAGCCTGATTCCGCGGCAGCATCTGCGTCGACAAGACAGAGAAAGGGTAGTCTTGTAACGAAGAGACGGCCCAACCTGGCACCAGGACTGCGATCTACAAGCGCGGCATCTGGTGAAGTATCAGACTCTGGATCCACGACCAGTGCTTTGGAGGAAACTAGGCGGAGGCGTAGCGAGAGTCCGGTCACGGGTAGGAGTAGCTCTTCGACGGCAGGATCAGCCAAGAAAAAGGCAAGCGGTAGGGGGCGAGGGAAGGGGAAAAAAACCTGATGCTTAGATGTGGGTCGTTACTTTTCTTTCCCGCCATTGTTTTTTTCTCTTTCTTTTCTTCTTCCTTTGAAATATCACATATCATGACGCCATAGGATGGCTCTGTTTCTTTCGTCTTTTTCCGCCTCTCATCCTTTAGAACGCTGGCGAAGTCGGCCCAGGTTGATACGAGTGACAGGATGTGAAGGCAGCCTGTAATAGTATGATACTATGGTAGAATGATCACGAAATATTCATTCAACACTGCTCCAACATCTCGATACCCCCCTGGTGGTGCTCAGTGGCCCCTCGCTGTGTGTTGGCACCATTATTCATCACAAAGGACGTGTCGTATATTGTGTACCGGCTGCGAATTCTGTGGGACGACTTCCGTGATGATGGCAGCAGTAACCCACCGTACGTAAAGTTTTCAGATTCCGCATCTGGATCGTCCTGCATGAGTGGACCCCCTTATCCACATTTGTCTCACCTCTTTCGCAAATGTCCAGAAAAAAAACAGGAGGGAATCATCCACAATTTGTCCATGTTTCCCACATTGGGTACCGGGACTCCTGGGCCTCTGCTATCGCTTAAGACATTCGTCTCGGCTCCCCCTGTAAATGACCTCGACCCCTCTTTACCCCTCATGACCCGGCAGGATGGCTTGTCTTGATCAGCCCTCCTTCCGCTGTTTTCCCTGCCCGACTATCGCACTTCAATTCACTAGCGCGCCTCTTGGAGGTCGGGTACCGGTACCAGTAGTTGAATGGATGCACCCTTACCGTAGTCCACCGGCCCCTCAGTACGGCCACTGGGCCTGCCGGAGCTGGGGGGTATAATTTAAGGGGCGCTCCCTCGAATCCTGTGCGTGAAGTTTGGTCTAGCCTGAGTTTTTTTCCCGCTCGATCACGTCTGAACTTTGACTACATTTTTATATGCCGGTGCGGCGATACTGGGATAATATATTTGATTGAAGACTACAAGCGACGCCCCTCCTCTCCAAAACCACTTTCCAATACTATTCCTGACGGTGGAGAAAGGGGCTCGGCAAGCCGACATCTGCGCTTCCTTCGCCTTGAATTGTTCTCAATCGTCGGGAAGGACCTTGGGTATAGGGGTAAGGGCGAGCAAGAGGGGGGGGGGAGGGGGAATTGTGAGCCCTTCTACCATTTCTCTTGTTTGAGCCTGAAGCTTCCCATCTCTTACCAGACAATTCCTAACAATTTAGCCTATCGTTGGTCTGTGGAAGTACGTCTCGTGCTAGCATAGCGGAAGGGCGTTTGGCTTCCCCTTTTATCCCCTCCTCTGATCATTCTTGCAATCCTACTTACTTAAATGGCGGATCGTGAGGCAATAAGTTTGAAAATCCGCTGGAATACCCGCCAAGCCCACTTGTCTGGTTTGAAGCGGTATGTTTTTGGTCTAAACGCGTAGGACATCACTTCAAGCCTCAAGGGAGGAAGGAGTTAGGGGTGTACCGTACCGGTATGGTATTGAAGAGCTGGCTGGCTTTTGGAGCTTGCCTACCATGTGGGAGTACAGTACTGTTGCAGTGGCGGTTACTATGAATAGCCCTTCCGGAGGTCTTGCTCGTCTGTGGGTTCTTTCGGCGTGGACGGTGGATTGGGTCTTTCTATGTTAGGACTGTACACTACCGGTAGTAAGATTGACGGAGTCATCCTTAACGGGTCGCGATTCAGGGGGGGCTATGTTGATGTTTGTCCCGTTTCGTCACATTCAGTTCGATGCTTGATTGTTTTAATCTCGGGCGCCTAGAGTCCTACAAGTACACACCGCTTACCCTGCTCTGAAGAAATTGGGTTATCATACGGAGCTTCACATCAGTGTGCCTGATAACGGTCGCCCATGGGGGTGTATCGTGTTACTAGTGCGCAGCGAAAAGGAGATCCAGAATCGTTTACGCGAAACACCCTTGTTGAAACGTCGTGTGCCAACTGAGCAGAGAGTGACAATATGTGATTGGAATGAGACTCATGAACGCGCATTAGAGAGGTACAGTCGTGTCCGTTAAATAATTACACCCCCGGGCAACAACCATGACAACCACAATCAACCAATTCAACCACAAAAAAAAAAAGATACAAATTCAATTAAGAAATAGATGAAAGTAAATATCATAAGCTCCAAAGAAATCCTGCTACCATTTTGTGTGACCCCCATCTGCATCCAAAACAGCCTGAATTCTCTCAGGCATCCTCTCTATCCAAGCATCCAATGTCCCTTGGGGAATTAAATCCCACTCCTCCTTTGCTGCCTGAAATAATTCAGCAGCACTATGAGGCCTTCTCTCCAGTCTGGAGAATCGCTTGGTAAGGGCTCTTTTGAGTAGAGCCCAGGTGTTCTCAATAGGATTGAGATCTGGTGAGTTGGGTGGCCAAGGAAGTTTTTTGTAACCACAGTCTGCCTCCAATTTTCGATTTTCCTCACCACCATGCCAGGAGGCATTGTCTGCAGCTAGGTAGATGTTGTCAGAAGGTCTATCCAGACCTTCTATAAAAGGGATGAGGTATGGCTGGTGGATTTCAGTTGCATATTGGTGGGAATTGAGGCCAAGTCTGTCTCTTTTGCTGGTCCTTTCCTCCTCCCCCCTCTTTCTCACAAGAATTAACTCAGTCCTGCCACCCTTCATGATTGCAGCATACACCCCAATACTAGTCCTCCCAGACTTAAAGCTAGGCTTTAAGTTTTTTTCTTCCAACTCTTCACCAGCTCTTACTCTGACCCTCCTCCCAGCCGGATTTGGATCATAAATAATAGTGGCTTCATCAACAAAGACAACCCAATTCCATGCCCCTTTCCAGTTCTTCCTTCTCCTAGCAAACTCCTTTCTCTTCTCCTTTTGTCCTTTCCTCCAAAAAGGCTTTTTCCTAGGTATCAGAAGCCTGAAACCAGCTTCAGATATGATCTTATCTATAGTGGTTCTGCCAAGGCCAATATTCGCTTTTTGGGTAATGTCGCGTAATGCTAAATGAGGCTCAGCATCAATAATTGCCTCTACCGCTCTTCTTTTGGTGTCCGTAATCTTGGTGGGTCGGCCTTTCTTGGAAGCATAATGGGTGTTTCCCCCTCTTGAATTGGCTCTTTGGACAACCTTGGCAACAGTCTCCTTGCAGAGCCCAATAGCCTTAGCTATTTTATTATAACCCATATTGGTATGCTTATGCAGGGCATAGATTTGCTGATTCCTGTCTTCTTATTCTCTTTGAGTATGTGGTGGTACCATGGTGGGTGATGAGGTGGGGGAGAGGTGTCGTTGCACCGTTGCCGGGCAGGGGTGTAATTATTTAACGGACACGACTGTACGGCTTTCACGGGCTTAGAGTTGAAGGAGATTTTCCTTGAACGTCGGGCTCGATAACTTTCTGCACCAGACGTGATCTCATTCATTATCCTCCTACCTAGCCTTGCTTTCCGGGCGCAATAATTGTATCTTATGCTATATGCACACAAATATTGCCCGAATATAAGAAGTATCAGGAATGGATCATGTTGGTGTCCATGCACCAATGTAGAAAATTTGCTATCATACGCATACACATACGCCATTATCGTATCATCCAAACCACTAACCCTCTCCGACCCCTTGCTCTTTGAACCCTCGAGCAAGAACTTTTTCCCACCCATTTCGCCGAAAAAAAAAAGTCCCAACAAACAAACAAAATACCTACAAAATATCCCCCCTCGAAACATGATAAATCCCAGCTCGCCCCCCCCGCGCCCTTCCTCATACCCCACCTGCAGTCCCGGCACCTTCCGGCCATACCGAGCCCGCCACAAGCACTCCATGCACACCGCGGTTCAGCTGAAATGAGCACGCGGCACTCCACGGTTTTCTCAAAAAGCCTCCGGAATGGGATGGGGAAGCGTGGGTGATACAGTTTATGGTACGATTAACGCCTCCCCCCACAAGCGCCGGATTTTGCGGGACTACTGTATGATAACTTAAGTCCCGGATTTGTAATCCTTGTAATCCGTGTCCTGGAGGCTTTAGAAATGATAAGAGTGTAGTGATCCAATGTGGAAGTGGTGGAACTAATGAAGTGTTTGGTGAAATCATGTTTGAAGTGCGGGGGTTGGTACTGTACTTGATGGTTTTGTGGTTTGTAGGGAGTTTTTGGGATGGTAGTGGTGGTAGTAGTAGTGGTGGTAGCGGTAGTGGTAATGGCAGTGGTAGTGTGAGTTAGGGAGGGAGTGGGTTGCAGCGGAGGGTGCCAAAGGATGTTTTCGGATAAGGAGGCCGGTGGTGAGGTTAATGTGGGGTTAGAGGAGGAGTTTTAGAGGGTTCGGCGAAAGGGAGAAAGTTCTGAAGAAAAGGGAGCGGGGAAGGGAAGGTGAGGAGGAGGAGGAGGGAGTAAGGAGGTGAGGGCGAGGGGGTGGTATGCTTTCTGGGTTGCGTTTTGAAGGGGTAGTTGAGTCGTCTCCATGTAAACGGACCTGGAGAGTGAGGTTGAGTGATAGGTTGTTAAGAGCTTGAGAACCTGGTGTATTTGTGTAGTCCTCGGTGGTTTAGGCGGGGTATGAAGGGGGTTGAGTATCGTAGTTTCGGGTACTGTCGTCCTCTGTCCGTTGCGATTTTCGAATGAAGGGGTCCTAGCGGGGGATAGGTGCTGGTCTCGGGGTTCTCGGAGAGTCTCGTTATTCGGGAGCGGGGGGGGGTCATAGTGGCCCTCTCGGACCCTGTGAATAAGGAACGAGTGAGTGGATGAAGCGTATCTCTGCAGTGTTTTCTTCTAGAGCCCGATGTATTAGAAAGGTCAGTGTAGATGGCTGCTGAGGGTACTTGCAGTGGGGGTTTGGATTTTGAGGGGATGAGAAAGTGAAGACCAGAATGGAATGTCTGAATGCTGCAAAGAGCGTTAACCTCGTCTGAGTGACTGGAATTTTGGAAAAGCCTAACCAGTCCTTACTCGAGCAATCGTCGGCACAGGCACGGGTGGGTTGAGAGTAGAGGGTGTTGTGTAAAGTGGGAATAACGACCTGTCGTGCTAGAGAGCATGAGGAGAGAGGGGCGGCGCATCTTCTCGGTGGAGGGATAAAAGTCTTAGTAGCCGGATACAACCTGGGATGGGTCAAGGGGAGCGCGGTTGGAGCTTTCCTCTCGGGAACCGCTGCCACTCACTTACTCACTCACTTACTCTCTGCGATACATCCCGTATGAGAACTGCGATCTTTTGGGAATTTAGAAGGGGCTGTGGGGGTTTGCTTGAGGCTGGATGTTCTTTAGAGAAGACAAAAAAAGCGTGCACCTGGTAAGATGACAGCATGGCTCTGGCAAGAAGTGCGAAGGGGGATTTTGGGCTGATAATTTGGAGTGCTCATAGCCGTAGGGTATTGGTAGCAAGGCTTACAGAGCGTGCCGGACTAGTCGCTGCCACTCAATCTGCGATCCCGGAAGACCGTAGTCAGTCAGTACTCCTCGTATTCTCGCGGACAAGCGTGTGCTGTTTGCAGGGCACTGAGTGGAATATCTAAGTGGGCTAGCTGATGCGTTGCGAGCGTGCGGATGTGTCGTCATGACGGCCGTCCCTGGGCTGTGGATTTCTGCTTGTGTGTTGGTGGTATGGGATGGAGTTGCTGCGGGTTTCGCCCCATCAAGTACCGAATACGAGCTGCGGAGGATATCAGGCTCTGTTATACCGGTATTAGGTCCTTTTGTGTTTGAAAAAGGTTGCCTCCATTATCCCATACAGTGCCTATTAGTGGTGGGCTATTTGTGGGGGTTGTCTTCTCTAGCATGTTTTCTGTCATTGCTGCATGGCATGTAGATCTTGTCCTTTTTTACCATTAGCTACGAGAATCTACCCGGGCATCTCGCACCAAGGGGAGCTAGGCAGTGATGGGCCGACCTGGGCTTCCTATCTGACCTCCGGGAAGTCTTATGGCACATTGATAATTGTTAAGCTTAAGATGGCCTCCCCGTTTTGGTAGCGCTTTAGCCCTATCCGGTGCTCCACTAGATCCCAGGTAAGGTGGTGGCTTGTCTCTAGACCCAGCCACTCTTATCGTCTCGGGGCATTCAAGAATTGTTTGATAGCGGCGGCAAAGCAGTGCAATTATATGCAGAATCTCAAGTTAGATCTGTACTATCCCATAGCATTCCACCAAGACATTTGCAGGGCTCAGAGGGCTCCAAGCCAACTTTACACGTCTCCGTAGCAAGCTGGGAGTGGGGGTTATCGATGGAGAACGCATACAAGAAGGATGACAAGGCAGCCAGGTGAGTTCAAGGAACCCTGTGGTGGAAGAACGGAGAATGCGGAAGGGAGGGTTTGGTGATAGCAAGCCTATACGCGCCGTATATCCAACACGCCGGGGCCAAGAGCACCCCGTTTTATTGTGATGACTGGCCCGTAAACCTTTCCGCGTTGCGCCTCCCTTGTCTTCTTTGGCTTACTCTCGATATCAAGGCAGGGCCACCACCCCTGGATTAATATTGGGCAATTTGCACCGACGCCCCCTTAGTATGTGGTATGGGGCGAGCGGATATTATTAAGAACGAAGGCGGATTGCGGCCTTTCCACTCATAGCATGATTCTCTGCGAAGGTCATGCGGCAGAGGGTGGGGAGGGATGCAGGGAGGGGGAATGTAGCTGGGGGGACGGGGGCACTCTGCGGGGTTTGTGCTTTTTTTTTCTTTTCTTTTCTTCGGAGGAATAGTTTTAAGGCTTTCGCTGTATCGATCGGTCAGTTCAAGTTTTATTGGCGTTCGATGTATGCCCTAGCACAGTGCGCATAAACAAGAGTACCTGCATTGGGCCTTCCAGGTTCAAATGGTCAGCGTTTGTTTATCGGGGGTTACATTAGGACTTTGTATACGAGCCAGCCACCAACCGTCGGCTACATTATGATGTCTTTGGGGAGGTATGAGTTTCTTTGTTCCCTGCAAGGTATAGGACCTAGACTTGCTAAGCGTCACAGGATATCACTCGGGTTATCCGGAAAGCCTTGTTTTTCTAATCTAGGTAATAGGAAACAAAATTATACCGGTGCAAGCGGAAGGGGCTTGTCTTACTTCATAGGGGGGGTGAACGGGTCCTTTAATAGATCGCGGAAACTCTCTTATAGATGTTCTACTACGATAGGTGTATATCTCATTTACGCAATTTGTGGTGGGCTGGGTGACGATATCCAAAAACCAGGCGAATGTGATAGATGTGACAGGAGACCCTCGCCTTTCTGGCTAAGCTGAAATGCTGGTTCCTGTTTTATACGCCATACTAGAAGCGGCTCAGCGCAGCACTTCGGGTATGATGGTTTGTATCTTCCAGGGGGGTTTTTCCCCTCATGACTGGTTGCAGGGCTCCGCCCCAAAAGGATCGTACTATGGTTCAAGCACTCCAAAACCTGCACTAGACTTAGCATTTTCAAATGATTATGGAGGATTACAGAAATTTTTAATCATCATGAAAAAACATCTACATTATAGAGAACCTTGAGAACAATGTAGAGGTTTTTTCATGATCATTAAAAATCTGGCTAGTCCTCCATAATCATTTGAAAATGCTAAGTCTGGTGCAGGTTTTGGAGTGCTCGAACTATACGGTATCATACCGAACCTTGAGGGGAGTTCTTGCGTAATGGGTTTTTTGTGCTGTGCTTTGGCTGTATCATACTGAACTTGCTCCCGAAATCATTGGATACCTGCTCCACGTGCGGCGACGGGAGGTTGTGGGGAGAGAGCCTGATTTTCGGACTGCCAACACCCACCCAATTATCACAATACCCTAACACTGGGAAATAATATCCAGACCTAACTCGATTGTTATCCTGTTAAGGCCCCACGAATTTTTAATTAGTTTTTTTTCCTTCTTGTTTCCAAGGAGAAAATGGAAAAAGAATAGGAAGTATGATAGAGAATTTACTACATTGTAGTCCGCACCCCTCCCGCGTTCCCGCTAAACCGGGGAAGAAAAAACTGATTGTATTACTACTATTGGGTAGATAGGATTTGAGGTCCTTTGACTTGCAATTGCGTGAGTATTTGGGGAACCGAATGCTTTCCGCTTGGAACCGGATGTGGATCTTCGCACCCTCGGGAGTCATTGGCGAACTGGCCGGTATGCATCTAGCCATCGAAAGATGCGGCCGGGTGTCTCGGGGCGGCACAAAATTGCACTGCATTAGAGAGACTTAGGTGACGTTTTTAAATACAAAGCGCGAACGCGGGGAGAAGGAGGACCCCTCCACAGGCCTTAGCGAAAAGGTGGAGCTGTGTCCCTCGTCTGGGCGAAAGAAGGGGGCTGCTCTGGAGGGTGGGATTTATTCCGCAAATTTTTATTTGCCTCACTCATGGTAGGGCTTGTTCCAAGCACGGTGCTGGTCTTACTCCGGGCATGCGTTTTGTGCATTTCGTCAGTGGGGTTACACCAGAGAAGTGCAAATGAATTGGCTATGCTTGTGCTTTTTAGTCCGAAGCGCTTCATACTAAACTGGTGACAAATATACTCCAGCATGTTGGCTAACCTGGTGCCTGGCCAAGGCTGATTAGTGTTGATATGGTCTCAAGTACCCGCATTCCGAAAGCCCAGGCCAATGAGCATAAGTGGCATTATATAGTCTTGCGGAAGTGTCTGGGGTTGTACAGTGCAGTACGAGTACTAGGATCTGTCACCTCGCTGGACCTGCTGACTCTAGCCTGGGAAGTCCTTCGACGCTAAATGTTTATTCATCATCGGGTGGCAATGCTGAAGGGAGTGCCCTGGAGGGCAGCTTCGGCAAAATAAGGTTGGCAGGTAGGGGCAGTGCGGTAAGTTGGACAGCATGTGACTGGAGGCGCCCGAGAACCCGGGAATAGGCAAAGGTTGCCGTCGGATGTCAAGCACGGCCCCCACTATTACTACCCCATACGCCCTAAGACGGGGGGTATAAGATTGGTGGTGGTAAGCCAATAGCGCCAGAATGTACAGTAAACTTTTTTATATGTAGGGTTGCCTTAAGTGCATGCCGGATCATCTGGTGAAGGGTGGAGAATACGGCCATTCCTATTAACCCGTACAGCACCTCTGTGGTAGATGGAGCGTGCTGAAGCTAATGCTTACTGCCACTCTGGGGTATAGCCCTAAGTGTGAAAACTCGTAACTACCGTATACACCTAGGCTGTGAAATAGCGATCACAGATAGGACACCATAATATTTAAGTATAGGGCTTAGATCCTGGAGAATTTTAGCGGCATGTTGATAAGGAGTCCTTCGTACCCGGGATCATAGTGGATTGAAATATAAAAAGTGGGAACGGGCTTGCAGAGGTGTTCTACCTATAAGGCTTCTATATATCTAATTCATTTGCGTAATTTTCAACACTGACTGTTCTTACAAGCAGTTGATCCTAGGAGCTCCAATGCCTAGGTGCTTCTCCATGAAGGTCATGGTGCTAGACTCCTCTCTCATACTATCTTTGATAAGATGATAAGACCCGAAGTGCTTGTATCGGGGGAGCCCTGACTCTACATGAAGGCATTTGCGTATTCCAGGGAGGAAGGGAGGGAGGGAGGGAGGATGAGAGCAAGGCTTCTTTCACTGATCCCGGGTAGGGCGCTGCACAAGAGTTGCATGTTGGAACAAGACCAGGGGCAAGAGCAATTTAACAGCCTTGTTCACAATGGTAAAAAAAAAAGCAAAGAAAAGAAAAAACTCGTTATAAAATCGCCCACTAATAGTACCAGTAGTGTTCTACGAACTAAAGGTGAGCAAGGAGACTGTGATTCTCTCTGTGCGGTGGTGTGGGAGGGTGGGAAAAACCAATGTCTATAATCATAAGCCTGCGATTAGAATCTGGCTTTCATAGCCTAGTTTGAGTCTATTTAAAAGCGCCATTCCCAACCCTTCTGTAGAATCTGCTGTAACCCCAAAATATCCCCACTGCTCTTCGGACCGCACCCACCCAATGTCGGCCAGCCAAATAACCCACCACTCTACCGGAGAAATGAACTTGAACGGTGGTAGCGGTGACCCCCAGGGCCCACCTAACACAAGATCTCCCTACCGCCGTTCCGCGGGTGATGGAAAAAACGAGACAATTCCATTACCGCCTACCCGCGCTCAGCTGGCTGCCCTAGTCGAGGTCCAGGAGCGACTGCCGCAGGTGCTCCTGATAGCTGCTCCAGATGCGGCTGAACAAAGCGCGGAGTTAAGAAGGCTCACGGATAAGGTAGCGGGGGAAGCGGGGGCAAATCAAGTGTGGATTTCGGAGGTGCTGCGGGGATAGATTATGCGTGAAGCAAAGTGTTATATGGGCAGCTCCACAACAGCACAGACGCCATG
Organism: Tuber magnatum; assembly: GCA_003182015.1. Lineage (NCBI taxonomy): Eukaryota > Fungi > Ascomycota > Pezizomycetes > Pezizales > Tuberaceae > Tuber > Tuber magnatum. Next base: position 66,248 of record PYWC01000102.1, read on the forward strand.
AAACCACAGCCCTGCTACGACTCCTTTGTCATCTGGTTCCAGACCACCGCACACCCGTTCTTTGCTACGGTACCGGCATTGATTGTCTTGGCTATATACTAGGACTCACTATACTTTCTCTTGGGTTGGGAATTGGGCGGCTACGCTTCTTTCTTTGTATTTCTAGCCCATTTCGTTTTACTGTCATTATATTGTATGGAATTTAATTGCGGTTTGGGAGTGGTGCATTCTTAAACCGTATATCTTTGGGGTATAAGATATCTCAAGGCTGGGTGCATTCATAACTTGTCACTCGGCCCAAAGATATAAGCTTAGAATTCGATGGGTACCGGTAAATACGAGTGCGGCCGATAGATATATCCGTCACCTGAGGTATGATAAACAAAGGCACCATATCCTGTTGCTTATCATACTTCACGTGACGGATATATCCAACGGCCACACTCGTATACATAGCGTACTATGCAATACGATACAATACAGTGACTTACCGTAAACTCACTAGACGCCGTCAGCCGAGCCGATTTAGAAAAAACGCTTTAGATCTCAGTGGGGGGGGGGGTCGCGTACTGCTTACCGGGGAGGGAGGGAAAGCCCGGTTTGGGTTTTCGAACAGACAATTCAGCTCCCGGCATTGCGGATAAGAATATCGTTGATTCAACTTGGCTCTTCCTTAGCAACGCCCTCCCCCACACAATCCTTTTCATACGCTACCAAAGCCTCATCCTTAAGTCTTTTGTTTAGCGATCCTGCAATCTCTGCATGCTGAGGTCTAGGATCAGCTTGTTACATGATTTAATTCATCAGCAATTTCTGCAACATGACAAAGCCCCAATGCTACCCGGCATCGAATCTTATGGTGCTAGATACGGTTTCCCGGTGTTGTGCATTATAGCCGTAATTCAGGGTACGGTATCGGTCGTCTACAATACTGCAACCCACTGTGTTAATCGGCCGCTGGGTTGGGCCGTGGGGTATTCCAGAATTTGGATACCCTGGAACAATATGGGGTTTGGCTGTGGTTGGGAGGAAGGGTTATCACAATACTCGAGTGAGTTCGGGATGCTGCCAGGAATCACATTAGTTGGATAATCATATACTCATTGCTCTAGCCTCCTGAATGACTGCTAATCAGTACTCATGCGCAAGGCTCCCACTGCACGACCTTTTACTGGAACGGAATAGCGTGCGAGTCCAATAGACCCATCATTATGCAAGAAGGGACAATCGGTAAATGATAAAATCATACACCACGGAAGGACACTATCGCAGGTCTAATATTGCCGATGATCGTGTTCAAATTATCACTCAGAGTTTGATGTACATGCGCAGGCGATAACCAGTGTACGGTTAAGCTAGCCTTACCATAAGCTCTTCCCGCATCGTATGATTGAGGGTTTCGTTTACACTTCGACCCAATTGAAAAAATGAATCGGAAATCGATTTTTCATCGGGGCTCGGGGAGGCGATGGCGGTTAGTCGTTTGCTTGCTGGGGAAACCACCCATCGGGAAACTGGATGCGCAGCTCTGGAGTGGGTGCGGAAGGGGGAGGGCTTCCAATTCGCCGCCTCGGTAGATGTGGGGGCTAAGAAGTAAATAATGGATGATCAAGAAGGCACTATACCACTACAAGTACTATTAGGGGGTTAATGGTATGCTCAGTTGGCGCCGAGAGACTAGAAATTTGAAATGGACACAAATTGATGGTTAAACAAGCAGTGATGAGCACTAGTAGGTAGTTGATAATCAGCAGTTTTGACCAACACCTGCCATTCTCCTGTCCCTACATGCTCATTGCAAGCGGGATACTATGAAAATACTGTATTCTCTTCTATCCCATCACCGATTCGGGTTGGCCACGCAGGAGATATGATGCGGGCTAGAGGGCTATACAGCACCAACTCAGGTGATCCCCTATCACTAAGATGCCAACGAGAAGCACTTGTGCGTTCCCCACCATATAAGCCAGCAACCGGTGTTAGCAATACGAGTTTTTGTTGATAGCGGGGGTTGCAGGTGCTATATCATACCTTTCCTAAGATTCGGGGGCTGTGGGAGGATAGAAATGTGCGCGGCGAACTTTAGCAGCGCCGGTCTGTGGCCGAGGGGGTAAGTATGCCCAGGAGGGGGTGCATCGGATATCCCGTGTCGGCTGAATAGAACCCGGGTGAAAAGCTCGCCGGAATACACCAGGTGCTATTTTTTGTTTTCCTAACATTTCGATTGATGGCGTAAATTCGATCTTCCTCCTTTCGAAAAATAAGGGAAAAGAAAGTTTCCATGCACATATGTGATGTGATAGAGGGGGCTTCTGTCAAATATACAAGGGTTATGGTGTTTGAACTTCTGGGAGGTGGTGTAGGATGTGTTGTGGGGGTTGTTTGGGCACATGGCCGGAGTCTTTTGCCATTCCTAGACTTTGGTGATATACGGGACCGGCGGAAAAAAAAAACAGTCACTTAAGACTTGCTTTTTTATATTGAAGCTCTAAGAGACCCTTTACCTGTAGAGTCAGAAAAAAGTGTGCATTGACAATCATCCATTTCCTCTACGCCGCTGAATGCCCCTAAAGTTCCCTTTGAATACCCTCAGAGGATTTGTCTCTCGGGGAGAGCGGGAACTTGCCGGGAAGAAGGGAACACCCGTGCCGTTGACCGTGCACGAAATTGCTGCCTCTTTTTTTTTTTTATCTGCCTTCTCTCTGACTGGCATGAGAAAAAGAAAAAAGCACGGCTGACGGTAACACTAGAACTCCACCATGCACGCCAAATTAGCCTGGTGTGGAATAAACCTTTCCTGGGCATGCAGCAGACCAATGGTATCATAAGAAAAGAGGGTACTAATAGAGGGTTTCATCATTCTGAAAACCGCTCTATCATTTTTCTACCTCAACAGGACAAGCAAAGCACTCGAGCGTATCATACTTGCATACAGGTATCACACATCCACATCCCGGAACTTGGATACCCAACACCCGTGGCACAGAGAAGTACTAGTACAGAAGCAATAATTCCCTACGAAGGGTACGATTTGCCACCGTTCGATCAGGGTGCACAATCCCACTTCACAGGATTGAAAAAGATTGCCTTTTATCCACCATTTTCTCTTCCCTTTGGTCTTGGGATCTCAGCCGTATTCCTAGTCGTTTAACCACATATCCTGGGAGCTCCCACTTTTCAGAGAAAATCAGATGTGGACTGCAGGACTCTCTTCGGTTGTGCCCATGTTCATTGGTCTTGTAGTTTTAAAAGCCTCTTCGCAGGCTTCGTCAGCTATGGTCGGGAGAACCGGCGGAGGAGAGTTTATCGAATTTTCGATCTACCGGTCAGTGTAATGATACCCCCCCCTTTCAATTGGGGTTTGGTTATGATCTTGAGTTGAATCCACAGTTTGCGAAAGATCTTATCAGCTTTCGACCGGAGGCGGCATGTCTAAAGTTGGTGTGCTAAACAAGTGGGGGAATTTAGAGAAATTGCTATTTCTGAATGTGTTAAGGCTCTGATGGATTGAATGAAGACTTACCCGCGGACGGCGAGAGCGGGCAAGTAGGGGGGGTGAAGCCACTGAGAAACTCCCTCTGCATTTGCTTGTGCCTTTATGTCGGTGTGACCATGAGATGAAAAAGCGATATCCGACTACAGGTACTTACACTATACGTTTAAGAATTAATTACCGGGTTGAGCGTCGCTCCTCCCGAAACCTGCTTGGCCCAGAGAATCATTCAAGTTTCCTCCGCTGTCCCAAGGATGGCATAATAAGTTACTAGTATGCTCAAGATACACCTGCACCTAGTGGTGATTCATAGCCCTTTGTCTTAACCTCGTTTTAGCTCAGATCAAAGATTGGCTCTCTGTGTAGTTGTGTTGAGATCAGTCCTGTTTAGGGCAGCATCAAGTAGGTGCGTAGAAGTTTGCTAGCTTGCTAATTGTAAGTGTTTGTATTAGATTTCTATTTGAGGGCGTTTTAGGATTGGATCTACCAAATACCGCTCTTAAAAAAGTAGGCCCTTCTCATACTCTCACAAACAATCGCAGTTGGGCGCTCGTTGGCTCCCCGGGTTATGAGACGCTATGCTACAAAACTCCGGGCGAAGGAATGGAGTAATGAGGTCTAAACTGTACATTGTGCTAACCTCATTATCATACATCTCGCAGCGATCATAACCCGACCATCCCTTGGTAATCATATCAGTCCATTCATCAACTCGTCCAACGTAATTCCCTTCCTAACAGCGTTTGAGAACCCTTCGTGAAAGCTCACCCAGACCTTCTGTTCCTCTCCCTTCACGTCCTTCTCCTCTTTGCGCTTTTTCCTTCTTCCCTCCTCTGTATCTTCATCTTCCTCCTTCACGATAATACGCCCGAAGAAGTCTTTCTTGATTTCTCTGACCTTCTTTCTTTTCAAGTTCGGAGTATCAGGCGCGGTGGCAGGCTTTTTGAGTTGAGGGATATCGTTGGACACACCCATGCGCGACTGGCGGGCAAGTTCGCGGCGGCGGAGGTGTTCTTTTCTGCACTCTTGATCAAGGACTTGGCGGACTGCGTATCTTACCGGGGCTGGGGCATGTTCTGTAGAGGTTGTGAGAGTGGGATACACAGATAAGGTGTCGATTGGCCTGCGAAAAAAATGTTAGCCAAACTGAAGCATCAGCAGCCTATGGTTTGCATACGGTTCCATCCTGTATATCCAGCCTGAGCCAAGGGTGGACATACCCTCCACTCTAACCTTCTCAAACTCGATTCCCATGCCACACATTACTTCCACCCCTCTGTTCACCAACCTTTTCTCGCCTTCCCTCCGCACACTAGCTATTCCTCCGGTAGGCCCCGAGCCGCCGACAACTACAGGTTTAATGGAAGGCGAGAGTATCCGGGCAACCCAGGGTGCCAACTCTATAGCGACGCTTTCAGAGCTCTTGAAACATTGATGAATACGGATTCCTCCAAGACACGAGTGGACACTTTGTATCAAGGCCTTATTCTCTTTTATCCCTTCTCTAACTTCCCATTCTGCTGTGGGCCCTGAGAAGGGTGGTGGATCCGCTTCTTCCTCAAACTGTTTGCCATACCTGCCGGCGGTAGACTCTTGTCGCTTGGGACTGCAGAAAAGGCTGTGGAAGGCAAGGATAGGCTGCGAGAGGTACCCTGTTAACTCGTACTCCTGCTCTTGAAAGACGCGAGATGAGATAAGGTCAGAGAAATATAGCCACTCTGACGCTGCATTTGGTTTGGTCAACAAGGAATCATCATTGTATGGACGCGTGGGATATGTGATGAAGCAGTCCATCATGATTTTGTCAAACTCTCCCAGTCCCTCGACAAGCTCTCGTAGTCTTTCCCCACTCGTCCTCTTCACCCCTGTATCATTAAAGCCGACACTTTTTGTCGCTAGGTCATTGTAGAAGACTCTCTCAACGACTTCTCTAATATTGCCTCTCCCGCCCCTCCCATCACCCTCGCCCAAGCCTCCGTCTCCAAATTCCTCCTCAACAATCTTCCGGGTCAGAAGCCTCATTTCCCTCCGAGATTTGGAGTCATCACCACATTTTGTTGCTGCTGATCTCAGTCTACAAGCTATCCATTCACACCCAACCACAGCTGCCCGCATATCTCCCGTAGCCTTGCTTGTAGAGTTGCCACCCATGCATGAAAGCTCTACTAGCCGGCGAACAGCACCGTCCTCAGTTCTAAAACCTTCGTGTTCGAGAATCGATTTTAGCCTTCCGACCATCGGCCCAACTGGCGGTTTTCGCATGTGCACTATTTCAGCCAGAGGCCTCAGAGCCTTGAGCGCGGGGGCGTAAAGATCATTGCAAACAGCTACGATCGGTCTCTGAAGCTTGAAACTATCACCTTTCCTGCGGCCTTTCTTCTTTGTCGCCCCTTCAGCGATGTTATTCAGCTTCTGGTCCGTAAGAACGAGGTCTATCAAGGCTTTGATGAACCCTCCCTCATTGGCACCTGCTCCTCCACTGCCGGCCACACCATCGACCTCATCGACAACCAGACAAACCGGTTTCCCCATTGTGACCCTAGATAACTTTTGCTTAGCCCCGTTTGTTGTCGCGCCCATGGCTTTGACACCCTCGTTACTCAGAATATCCTTGATCCTCCCTTTCACAACACCAGCACTTCGTTCATCTGAAGCGTTGACTTCGGCAACGTCGTAGCCTGCTTGCCTGGCCGCCACATGAGCTAAAGTTGTTTTCCCAAGTCCTGGTGGCCCATGGATAAGTAAAATTTTTCTCAACTCCCGCCCTTCGTTTTCGTCCCTATCCTTCATAAGTCTATTCGTCCCAGATGGAAACACGACTTTGTCCCAGGACTTGAACCAGCGAAGGACTTGTCGATGCGTACGCTCATCCCCCACTAAATCAGTAAACCGTTTCGCTCGATACTTCTCCGTCCACAAAAGAGTCTTCTGGGAAGCGACATTTGGACCTTCTAACATTACGTTTGTCGGTGGAATACGCTTCGCTTCGTGACGAGTTTTTTTCATAATATCGTTTTCTATTCTGTGTTCATCGAGTAAGGTGTGGATATCAACACCAAAAAATATTTTTTTAGCGGAATTAGACTGCTTCAGCGGTTTATCCCCCAAGATAGGAACACTAGACATATGATAATCATCCCGCACGCCGGAAATCTTCTTTGGTCTCTGTTTAACTTGGATTGTCTCACCGTCTGTAGTGACAATGGGGATATAAGTATGAGATAGCGTTGTCCTATGGATAGTTGAGGGCGTGGGGGTAGGCGAAGTAAAGTTGGCCCGCGCGGAAGACCCAAAGGAGTCACCTTTATCTGGGTCGGGTGAAGGAAGTTGCGGTGGGGGAGTAACATCCGGTCGAAAAGGTTGAACTCCAAGAATCGACGCAACCTCTTCAGAAGTCATCCTATTCTCTGCCGCATTCAGATGGTAAGAGGGATTTTCTGAAGCTGAAAATTTCCTGCTGAAAATGCCACTAGATAAGCGCAAATTGAATACAGGCTTTGAAGGAGGTGATTTTGGCATTGTGGCTGGCTGTTTAGGAAGCGCAGGGAGATTCCGGGGATCATTGTCGCCCGAGTTCGGTGCGCTCCCTAGACCTGCTAATACCTCTTCTTCAGAGTCAGGATAACCAAATTCCTCGTTGTCACTATTGTCTTCGACTAATGAAGGCTTAAGTTTCTTCGCAGCAGAACTTGTGGACTCTAGTGGAGGTGAAGACCGAGGATAAGAGGTCATTGATTCTTCGATTGGCCCACGGACCCTAGGTGTACGCTTACTTGGTGAAGAGATGGTATCCAGAGGAATAGCTTGTGACTGAGCACAACCTTCGTATCCAAACTGAGGAGGCCTAGCTATGCCTTTCCGGGTGGGGGTCACTGCCTTCAGGTTAACACAGAAATCCATTGAAGCCGAGAGAAACTCGTCTCGCAAGGAGATACCTGGAGGCAGAGAGCTGCTTCTAAAAGCTGGTACCGTATCTCTCTGGCGATGTTGAATAACCACCCCTTCCTCCGTCAAGCGCGAGCGCCGTTCCTCCCTGACTAGATCTAGAGCTTCGAAGTCGTCCGAATATGATTCCACCGGCGGAGTTGGAAATGCGGCGGAAGGTTCTTCAAGGTGGTCGGAAGGGAGATAGTCGGAGAAGAATAGCGATGGGTCCACGTCAGAAGGGATTTCCGACATCCGTTTCTCAATCGGTTTGTTGAGGTGAGAAGACCCGAAATTGTTGGAGAAGGGGGAACGCGTTAAAACTCGCAGAAGCACTTTAATTAAAAACCCCTAAGGCGCGTCAAAAACCGCACGGTCGCATTGTCACGCTATTTACGATTAGATCCATCAGATAACATTGGTCACGAAACTAAATTAGGTATAATATCATTGGTTACCGGTTTTGAAAAAGGAAACAGCACTACGATAGTATGATGCACTCGACATTTTTTAGAGTCTCTGGACGGGGGGATGGGTAGGTGATTCACCTATGATAGTTGATGGCTTCACCAGGCCAAATTTTGTGGAAACTAAAAAAAAATGGCGAGTATATTTGCGCAGAATCGCATTGGGTTCCGTATCAGACCACATCAGTAGCACGGGCTATCACGCTTACTTGCACACCGCCCCGGTCCGCTGGCTTATTAGTCACGGTGATACCCAAATTAATTGTCACGCTGAATTATTTTCTTCTGGCTCAAGCATTCGCATGCTGCATTGCCGAGCGAGGTCCAAATTATAACACACGAGCCACATGTATTCCCATATTCATTCATTTACAGTGCCTCTAAGTAACCCCCAGGCTCAGTGATGTCCCGCCTACCGATATTCTCGCATACCTTAAGAGCTCAGTTTTCATTCCTTCCAACCTCAACAGGATAGTTCAGAGCCTGATTGTTTACCAATACCGTGGACCAAGTCCTAAGTAAACTGTCAAGCGGTGGGACAGAGCTCCAATTTGTTTTTGATTGATTAATACTATCCACGAGTTACGGTGGTAAGAGTGTCACCTCAAAACTCCGAAATCTAGGAATAAGTTAACTATCAAAATCTTCTGACAAAATTTCTGTTTTGGCTAAACCCGATCTTCGGCGGCTCTTATTTAACCTCCACGCATCTAGTCAGAGTTTGGCAAATCTAACTGGATACCACCCGCCCCCATATTTTCCCCCGGGCCTCCCCAAGCCTCTAGAAGACAATAGATGCCCTTCAAAAAAAAACCCCATCTCAGGATGCCATTGCTCCATTTAACTCGACACTAATTGTAGAAATTACGGCTGGTCATCCTTGTGGTCCCGTCTGGCGGCATGGTTAATGATCCTTATGGACTCCGGTTAACTCGCAGGCTAGATTTTATACGTCAGGATAGTCTATCCTAAGCCATATTGTTAACTTTTTTAAAGACTCCCTTTGATTTGGTACCCCTAGTGGAACAGAAGATGTTGCTGGGAGTCTGTTTTGCACCACTTCGAAAGCTGCGACAGCTTGGTGAAACCTACCTGATGTCAACCGGAGCCGGGCTCTACTGAGTGTTTGTATGGGCAGAGACAGCGTTCGAGCCGCGCATAATCAGCACGTCTACTAATCCGAAGCACCCAGGTACAGTACACTCTCCAATGCGGAGACTTAGGTTCCTTGGAGTGGAGGAGGGGTGAGGTTTTTCATATTTTATCATAACCCGAAGCAGTAACTTATGCCCTCACCCAGATTTTCGGCAATGGGTTCCCGTGGGCTTGGAGAATCTTCTGTAAATTTACCCAGAGGAGCCCTAACACTGGAGAGGTAGTTGGGAGCTACCGAGCAAGGTCCAATTGCGGGGGGATAGGCAGCGGCTAAACACATCTAAGGGCATGAACTACTCTAGTATGATACTCAAGTATGATGGGTCGAAGCATGAACCGTGAAGGATTGGAGGTGTTTGGGGTTTCTGCCATCGGCGGGGTTTCCACAGAGACTCCACCAATACGGAGGAACTGGAGATTTGGGATGGAATGGGTGGGGAGATGAGTTAATGGGCTTATATGGAAGAAGGTGGGGGGTGGGCATCCTGGTATATGTATGCTGCTTGAGGGAATCATTAAGACAGATTATTGGGGAAGCATCCCCAAACACCACCTATACCCCCGACCAAACACCACACAACAACAATGTCTGCCCCCAATATTCTTAAAGTATCTGGGACGGAAATTGTGGATAAGGGATGGAAATGAAGCACTTTTCCACGGGGCACGTATTCTGAGCTCGTTCCACTTCGGAAGTTACAATACTTGAAGGGAACGCAGATGTAGTCCAACCCCAAGGATTTCTAGAATTTGACATCGGATTTGGTGAAGAAATATTCCAAGAATCACACCATACGCCAATGTAGAGGAAAGCAAGAGAGGATAGGAGAAAAGTCACTTGTTGAAGAGGGGTTTTGACTTATCTCCACCTAGTACTTCCTCCAGCGCTTGGCGAATCCAGAACTTACTCGCGGATAACTGGTGCAGAAGCTCTGCATGTTTATCCTCCTTCTTTCTCCGGCCTACTGGAGGTTAGTAGGCCCCCGAATAGAACGGGTTCGAGTGTTCTCAAGCCCATGGAGTTTCAGATGGCTTGACAGAATGAAGACATCCGTTCCGGGGAAGCAATCTACACAATCCAACACACACAACCCGGGGAGGGCGGGACGGCGGCCGGAATGCCGGCATTGGACACCACACCGCTGCGCTCTTGACTCGCTGGGACTTCTGGGGCGGAAGTATCTGGTTGTGGAAGAAATTTGCAGAACATTCCAAGGGAAACCCTTGGGTCGCTCTTTACACCCCTCCCAATGAGCCGTGCGACCCACACGTGAGCGCCTTCGGGTTTAGTATCAGAAGGTGTGCGGAGCTATCTGAAAGGTTGCTTGGGGCTATATCTTGTCCATAAACGGGAATACTTTTGGTTCTGGTTTCCCGTATTTGATGCGAGAGAGAATACAGTCTACTCCGTGCACGTCTGTTCGAGCTGTGGATTTCCTCCGGTTTCGGAGGTATGCACGGGAGCCATGGCACAACGGGTGAAGCTAACGAGGAGTTATCACAGAAAGGTAGAGTGGATGAAAGAGAATAGTCTGCCAATTCGGAATGGAAAGTTCGGGCCAGTATCATACATGCGAGGAAGATGTGTGACAGGGCTGACACAGGTGAAACCAATGGGAGCAGAATCAAGCTGCTAGATAGTCAGTCGAAGATCTATAAGGATGATACAATTAGTTGGAGTATTGGACTGTACAAATACCGGTATATCCTATGTTTCCACGCTTTCCATCTACTAAGGAAAGTGTTTTTAACGTGCCTCCACAAGAATGGTTCACATAACCCTGGAACTGCATACATGGGACATTCCGAAGGGTTCCTAGAGAAGAAAGTCCGTCTCGCTGTTAACGCCTATGGTGCAGACTACGCTAGAAACAGGGCTTCCATCATATGAGCTCCTCAGAAAATTCATCGGTGACAACGTCGAGCCTAAATGCCACTATATTTGGCCCCCCTCCCTTGCCCGGAAAATTCAATCAGGGTATTTCCCGGAATATCCCCCTTGCAGAGCCCATGGCTTAGGACCAGTGGTGGGCGGACAATTTAATTAGTATGGGTGAGGCCGAGCTTGATGAGATTGCTCAGGGCTTAAAGATTTGATAATGTCTTACTAGGAGAATGTTGAGCAAGGTTTTAGTTGTTCACAAGAACGCTGGGAAATAGATTCTGTTGTTGCTTACGAGTGTTGGCTCGTTCTAGTAGTGATCATGAATTAGGAGCCCTTTGATAACTCGGTCCTGCTCTGAGCAAGGTGATAGACTGGACCGGAGGGCCGGGAGTAATCAGCTCTGCCACTATTATGGAAAGTGTCAAAATTTAATGATAATTTAGCAACAGAATAACGGGAACTTTGTGCACGCTACGAATTCGATAGTTAAGGGGCTAGGAGGCTCTGTGCGGCCCCATGTTCAAAATTACGGTATACTATTCCTGTGCGGTGGTGTGACTGTATCGGTCATGTGATACAGTCACATGACCAGTTGTTATGCTAG
>PYWC01000102.1:95985-188132 GCA_003182015.1 Tuber magnatum
GAGTGTGATTAAGGATTGTTACAAGGACGCCACCCCTATCGCTCCTCCATCAGACTTTCATTGTACGACATGCAATCGAAACAAAACCACGCATGTAAAACCAAAGTCAAAGGACATCGAAACCAAGTCAGCTTTTGACAAAGTCCATTCCGATCTTAGTGGTCAAATGTCCACATCTACGCTGGGAAAAAATCTCTACTACATGATGTTTACAGATGATTATACCAGGTATTGTTGGATTTACCTACTAAAGCCAAAGGACGGAGCAGATATTGCCATAAAACACTTCTGGGAAATGGTACTTACTCAATTCGGTAAACGAGTCAAGCGATTGCACAGCGACCAAGGAACTGAATACCTTAACCGGAAAGTGTCTGAATTCCTAAACACAAAAGAAGACAACAACACCACATCACCAGCCTACAACCCTGAATCAAACGGAGTCGCAGAAAGGCTAAATTGGATTATTACAACAATGGTACAATGTATGATGCCACCTGAACGAAAATCGTTGTGGGGAGAGGCCTATTCCACAGTGGCTTACCTCTACAATCGTCGGTAGCATTCATCAATAAAAACAACACCTTTCGAGCAACTATATAAAACGAAACCTATGATTAGTCACCTCCATCCCTGGTTCGCCAATGTCATGGTACATATCCCAGCTGAGAAGTGAGGAAAGTTTGACCAGACAGCAGAAGGTTACCTAGTCAGATACACTTCCAGTCTGACGATTTACCGTATTTATATACCTAAACGGCACACTTTGATCGAAGCAAGGGATGTGAAATTTCGAAAGACAAAAGGGGTATCGTTTGAATAGCTTCAATGAACAATAGAAAGAGAAGAAAAGGAAAAGTCGGATCAATCCAGTGAATCGGAACATACCAATGAGGATGGGTCATCTACCCCAATAAGACCGACAACACCAGTACCACCTCCGACTACCTCTATGCCCAGCAAATTCCAGTCAACACCAACTCCTCCTCCAGATACCTCCTCCTCGGAACCTCCCACACCCTGTCGTTCTACTCGTGAATGTACTCAGACACAGAAAGCACGAGACGAAAAAAAACTTCAGATAGAAAAGAAGATACGGTCTCTACAACGTCAAATAAAAGGAAATAACAGGATTGTAAGCTGGAAGGCCTAACCGAGGACAAGATGCAGCTTCTCCAGGAAAGAAGAAAGGAACTTGATGAACAGCTTCGGAATGAAGAAGGGAATCTTCAAAGATATACGGTTGTTGGTCTCATGTATCACATACCAGACCCCAATACGTATAGAGAGGCCATGGAATCGCAGGAGAGGAATGAATGGCAGAAAGCCATGGAAGAAGGGATGAAGGTACTAAGAAAACGAGAAGTAGCAGTGGAAGTGGAAAAATCAAGTGGAAAAAAGGTATTAACAGGACGATGGGTTTTTAAGGCCAAAGTCAAAAAAGATGGTACTATCGAATGTCAAAAAGCACAGTACTACGCAAAAGGTTTCAACCAAGCCCCAGGCGAAGACTATGAGGAAGTTTATGCCCCGGTTGCTCGGTTAGAATCCCTAAGACTCCTACTGGCAGTAGCTGTCAAACATAGTTATAAGTTCCGACAGATCGACATCAAGAGTGCCTTCCTATATGGCAACATAGACATGGAAACCTACCTGGAGCTCCTGGAAGGGTATCACGAACCAGGCAAGGTCTGGAAGCTTAAGAAAGCCATCTACGGACTTAAGCAATCCCCAAGATTATGGTACCAATGACTAACCAAAACCCTCGAAACTATGAACCTTAAAGTTACCGACTTCGACCCATGTATTCTCGTCGCAAAAAACCTCTTTTGTTGCATTTACGTTGACGATATTCTAATAGCCGGAAAATCCTCACTAGTCGATACATGTATTGACAAAATACAATCCCATTTTCAATGTACGGACTCTGGACAAGCATCACTACTGTTAGGCATGCAGATCGAAATCTCAAAAGACAATCTCAAAATCTACCAGGAACGGTATATTACTGAGATCCTCGAACGATTTGACCTAAGCGAAGCCAAACCAGTTGCCACTCCTATTGAAGTCCATACTACACTTATGAAAGCAAAAGACGATGATCAACTATGCGATCAACGACAATACCAGTCCATCATTGGATCGCTGATGTACGCCGCTGTCGCTACAAGACCTGACATAGCACATGCCACTGCTTTCCTCAGCCAATTCTCCTCAAAACCCACCACCACACATCTTACCGCCGCAAAAAGGGTACTTAGGTATCTAAAAGGAACCAAGACCAAGGGATTACGATACAACCGAGACAACAAGGAGCAACCATTGAAGATCTTTACTGATGCTTCATTCGCCTCAAATCTCGAAGACAGAAAATCGTTTACCGGTCTGATCGTACAAGTTTACGGAAGTACCGTAATATGGCGATCAAAGAAACAAAAAACCGTAGCAACATCTACAACAGAAGCCGAATACGTCGCACTCGCATTTGCCGCTAGACAGAGCGTCTGGCTTAGCCGAGGAATGTCACATATGGGAATTGAGACTGTACCGATCCTATACTGTGACAACACAGCAGCCATCAAGCTTACCGAAAACGCGGGCGTTTCCGACCGAACGAAACATATCGACGTTCAGCACCACTACACTAGAGAGCTACGGGAAGCGGGGAAGATAGATGTGATAGCAGTTGGAACCGAGGACAACTTGGCTGATATATGTACAAAGGGATTAGTTAAGGTGACATTTGAAGGGTTTTCTAATAGGCTGGGAATGGAACCGTAGGGGAAGTGTTCAAAATACGGTATCTCATTCCTGTACGGTGGTGTGACTGTGTCGGTCATGTGACACAGTCACATGACCAGTTGTTATGCTAGAAGATTCTAGCAGGGTATATAGATTTCCTTGGTATGAGTCAGTGTTCGCGTAACCATAGAAGGGTATAAATAGGGGTGTATTTTTCCTTTCAGTTAGAAGAGCACGCAAGCTTGGATTAATCTATGAGTCTTAAAGATATATCTTGTTCACCAGGTCTACTCCACTATCACAAGTGCAAGTGACTTAGATACAAATATTCTCACCCCACCCCCACAGAAATAGGCGCTAAGGAATTGGACGACAAAAATAAAATTACTTCACTCCCCCAGCACTGCTACTTATTCTAGCTCCCGATGGTGTGTTGCGGTCATGGAAGTTATTAAAACGCTGTACAGGGGGGAAACAAGATACTATGGTACGGATTATGCGCGCTTGTGTGGGTGGTTTTGCCAGGTTTAATTGGGTGGGTTGTGGTGGTTCCATCATTTACAATCACTCGGCAGCGTAGGATTACAAAACAAGCCTAGTGTAGGAGCCATTGGAAGGGGCCTGTAGCAATTGTTTGGGGGTTGTCATACTAGAGAAGTTTTCGCGGTGCGATACAAAACTCTTTTTAGGGGGGATCCGATAAATTCCCCCCGTTGGTATGTAACTCCTACTTTTCCTGTTGATATCATATCATACCAAAAAGGCAAATTGACGTTTCTCAATATTATTGAACCTTCACTAGAAAAACCTCGAGATGCTCTAAGGTCCAGACCCCAAGTTGCGATTATACCCTCGTTAGTATTTAGGGTAGTTCTCCCACCGGACGAGAAAATTACAAGCATCAAAATTGTTTTTCCTCCCCCAAATTCTTTCCCCTCCCCTCTTTAAAGCATCAGTCCTAATCAGCGTATCATCGAAAGTGTTTTTTTCCTTCCATCCCGAACCTCCACTCCGACCCTTCGTATCTCGTCCTGTGCGGCTCACCCTAATAGCGCCCTCCTTCTTCCCACCTCTTGCTCCCAGCTCTCCCTCACACTACCGCTTCCCCAGCGGAGGAAATCAGGGTCCTACATAACGCGTTCCATCTTCACTTAAATTTTTTCGCCAGCTCCCCCAACACTCAATAAGTATGTCAACCAATCCACGTTTTATAAAACACTGGCAGAGAAAGGCTAAGGAAAATAACTCGGCCCCTACCAAGCCTGTGCCCGGTGGGTTTTCTCCCTTTTTCGATAACAGTAATACAGGCCAATCTCCCATCAGGGGAGTAACTATACCACCCTGCACTTCTCATGTCGTTCTCTCCGAGGGCGGGAAGGAACCTAAGGAAGGTATGGCCTATTCTGATAGTGGTTTTCTTGCATACCCACTGAAGCAAATTCGATATAGCGATAGACAAGTACGACGTCCCCTATGATGAGGACTTCAATGCATGGTTCACAAAATGGGAAGCTCAAGAAGCTCAACGTGTTATTGACGGTGCACTCACCAAATATAATGAACATGGCCAAGAGATCGACAAGGACTTGGAGGCATACCTCAGCAGAGTCCAAGAGGAGATATTCCGTGGTCTTGGCGAGAACAACTCTGAGGGAGTCCTTATACTTACGGACCGTGAAGAAATCGAGCTTGTCGAGAGAAAACCTGGATGTTTCCCACCGCCACTGCTAATGCCTGATTTGACAGACGAGGCTCCGGAGGATATTAAATATACGGTTCAAGCGGAGCAACAGAGATTCGGGGCATCCATGCAAGGAATTGTGATAACCGCTGCTGTATATCAGGATCTCTATAGCAAGATCGAAAAAGAGAAGATCGGAATCGAGGTGAAGAAAGCCACCACTGAGGTGGTCAGTGGGAAGGATACATCCCCTAGGGCCCCCCGGACTGGTGACAATAATACTGCTGCAAAAGCACCTTCTGATATCGCAAGCACTTTTTCTACCAACCAGTGTGCCAGCAAACCCCCCGGATGGCACGAGCTTATACCCCCCCTTCCAACGAGTAGAACTCAGAATTGTGGCCAATCTCGCCAGTCTGATAAGTCTCTCATTGCCAATACTAACGGCGAAGAGTCTAATGCTCTCAGTGAGTCCGAAACTCCTCGCGCTATAGGATACTGCCGAGGCATCGAGGCTTATATCCAAACAGATACCCCCTACAATAGAGGACCGGTAACCAATTCCCGCAGTCCTCCAAATACAATTTCTCCCAAACGCAAAAGAGCCTTCGGCAATAACCCGACCAAGAACTTCCAAGGCAATCGGAGACGCGGAATATCGCGCGATTCCTATGTGCAAACTGAATCAGACAACCATCAGGGCAACGGGGGCCATGCAGGACATCGTGAAAGAAAGAAGGGGCGAAAACATCGCGGTCGTGGCCACTAGCGCAACAGCCAGAAATGAAAGGAGGTCCCGATCCCCAACCTGAGGAGCCTTATCTTTGTTGCAAAGTCAAGTTGAATTGCAGAATTGTTCTAACTCTCCTGATAGTTCCTTTACCTTTGGCTTGGTTGCTAGATGTTTGCATTATTCTAGGACTGGTTTGACTCTGGCTGTACGAGTCAGCCTCGTCGATCGCCTCCTTAGAATTTGTATCAAAATTAATTTTTTTTAATAAGGGAGTTAATTTCTAAACTCACGGTATGGATCTGGATGCGGATAGTGGTTTTCATTTTGTTTGTAGGCATTCATTATTAGCTGAAATAGCCAGGGCTGAGACACTTAGTGAAAAATTCCCGCTGCCCACAGCCACACCTTATACGGTTTGCATTGTGCGATATCGTAAATAAGTAACCCCGCATAGGCTCAGCAGGCGAGTGCTGTGCTGTGAATTCCATATAATCCGACTTGCTCATTAATAGTTTCATCGACCAAGCAGAATTATCACAACGCGTTTAAAAAAAAAGTAGAAGAAGTCCCCCCAATACATACAAACTCCCAGCATAACCGCAATACTCTTAAAGGTCCTCAGCAAACTACTCTGGGTGGAAATTTCAGTATCAGTTGATAGAGGTTAATCTTAAGAAGAAAAATAAATAAATATTATTATTATTATGATATTAAAACCGTTATAAATTTAAATTAGTGCCTTCTCTAGAAAAACCTGACCCCTGGAAGTCGGCGTGACGTAAATTATTAGGGCGGGAGGCCGATAAACCTCTCCCCGCTGCAACCAACCCCGCATTCTGATCTCGCGAAACAACCATCAACCAACTCCTTAAGATTTCACACAAATTTGTTCCGATCCATCATGATTTCAGTCGGCTCATCAATTCCTCCTGCCCCTGAAAGTCTCTGGGTTGAGAGGGATAACAATACTGTCTCGTTCCCTTCCAGCGGAAGGTACATAATCGTTGGCGTGCCAGGAGCCTTCACTCGTTCGTTACCTCCTTTACCCCAGTTGAGTTTGCACGGTCATTGGGAAGTTTTAACAAAGAATTTTCAACCTGGTTAGCTCCCTGCTCGTCGCAGGTTCCTGGATACATTGAAAATTACGATAAACTTAAGGGGAAGGGTATTAGTGCTGTTTACATTGTTGCTGTTAATGATATTGTAAGTTCCTTGCATCGCTTAACTCTTGGTTTGATCTAATTGTGATTGGTTTATTGATTTTATGATCGACTAGTTTGTCGTGAACGCTTGGAAGGATAAGCTTGTCAACGACTCTGGTGTCCACTTTCTTTCGGATTCCAAAGGCATGCTATTCACCCAAATCTCATTGAATAACGGGTATTCGATACTAATCTTGTATATATGTGGGCTAGGTGAATTCACCAAATTGGTTGGTCTCGAATTTGATGCTAGCGGGTTGCTCGGAAACACACGTTCCAAGAGATATGTCGCTGTTGTTGAGGATGGAAAGGTTATCAATCTTCAAGTATGGCCTGCAGTGCCCTAAGCTGGGAACTTTGTGAAGAACTGCAAACTAATTTTTTGACAAACAGGTCGAGGATGAAGTCCCTAACATCACTGTCACCCATGTAGACAAGATCCTTGGGAGCTTGTAAGGTGTGGAAGAGCACCCCATAATGTAGCTATTTTGGCCCGAGGGCCAGTTCATAGCAATGAATCAAACATATATCTTAAATGCAAGTCGCAATTTGTCAGAAAATCTCGCTTTGTGATTTCTAACTTTGCTTTGACTGCGCACGGCCTATGCTGAGTGGTGGTCATTACTTGGCTGAGCAATTGCTTTTGATAAGAAAGCGCGAGAGCGTTCTCTAAAGGCTGCGCGATATGTAGATAAATGCTGTCTGGATACGAGAAGTGTGGGTATTTATGGTGTGGGACTTGTAGAGCTTACTCTACGAGTCAGAATATTAGTTGTGAGTTAAATCAATAGCATGTGGAAAGGCTGTATACTCTAAGGCCTAATAGTTAAACTACTAGTACGATAGTCTATACTGTCAAGAACCCCGCACTCTACACGCTTCAAAAAACCCTTAAAGCAGGAATAAGTTCCCAAGTCAGTCTATCATCCTCAGAAATCTCTCCAATTCAAGCCACACGATAGCGCCAATTGTCCCCGGGAAAACTTTGTTACCGTTCAAGACCTTCTCATTTGATGCTTACAGCACCCAGACAACTGGGGCACGGGATACTTGTTGCCGCATTACCACTCCTCTCCCGTACATTACAAACCAATACATCCAAACCCGTCTTTCCCGGGCACCACCATACCCCCAAAGCTAAGCAGTAAGCAGAAACTCCAGAAGACTTTTTAGCTCTCTCCTATCAGGAGTCTACCACAACTTTCATGAACGTTTTCCCCCAAAATTTCCCACCGCGAAGCGCCAAAGTCGAGGCCCTAGGGTTCAGCGTCCCCACCTGGCCCGCATTTCTCAATACAGGGGGAACCTAGACCCAGCTTAAGAACTACTCCAAGATAATCGCCGGTTAGCAGCGTCGATGAAGCCAGCTTCGCAGGCGGCCCAAGGAAGTTGGGAGGGGCACAGGGATGTTCTATGGAGTGTGTGCGGCCGAGAAAATTAGGAGTTATAAGCCCAATCCGAAGAAGTTCGAGCACACACCTTCGAAAGGGCCCCGGGGCTTCGGGTGAAGAAAGGGGGGTGAAGAAAGAGGAGGTGTTGGTGGTCGCGTAAAACCTGTGGCATGGTTATGTTCCTGTCAGACAAGCTGGGCTGGTGGGTGAGAGTGGATTGATCACGAGGGTGCCGTTATGGGGGTGGAGGCGGTAGAAGGGGTTATCAGTGGGAGAAGGTTCGGAAACTGGAAGTGGAAGTTTAGAAATCTTGGAAAGATGGCAGACCCAGTTAAAATGGACTCGGAAGTGGTTCGCGGGGAGGGATATATTCAAGAGCATGAACGGGGCGACGAGTGATGAACTATGAGTAACATGAAAAGACATCGAGCCATTAGGGGAAAATGTCTATGTGTTGTAATATAGTATTATAATTGGGAAAATACATACTCGAGCACATTACGAGTAATACATTGGAAAAAGTAAAATATCCCCACCAATCAGTCACCCACCCATTTCATGATGAATTTGACCCGGATTACTTTGAAACCACCTCCCCCAACCACCTCAAGTGCGCTAACCAAGCTGCCGACCCCTCCGGTCCCAAACCAGTGATACCGTGAATGGGCTCCGCGTGGATCCCGTCGGGCAAGAAAAACTCAACGCCCACTCCCTCCTTGACAAGTCTCTCTTTAAAGGCAACTATGTCGTCCTTCATGAGTTCGTGCGCGCCACCGGTAACCAATATCCTCCCGTCAAGCAGAGCCCCACACCCCTTCCACCAACCCTCCTCAGCGCCTAACGCCTCGGTCCACCCATTACGAATCTTGAGCCCGGGGTTATACTCTTCAGCCCAAGTCCGGAGGATCTCCGGAAACAAGATATCGTAATCGGCGAATTTGGTCATGGAATCGGCACCCGTGTCGAAGGTGACCCAAGGCGAAATAAGAAGCATGCCAGCTAACGGTGACTCAAGCACAATGGGGGGGCCATACGGGGACTGGTGCAAAATGTGCGCGAGCAAAGAGAGACTCAGGTTCCCGCCTGCGGACTCGCCGCCTAGGAGTATCTTCGATGGGGGGATCTCTCTGAGGAGGTGTCGGAAGAAATTTATTGTCTGCGTGATCTGGAAGGGGCATTGGTCACTAGGGGTGAGTGAGTATTCGAGGACCACTACAGAGAGAACTTTTCCTTGCTTCTCCGCTTCAGCTATTAAGCTATCGAAGAAATCCCAATGTCCGGGAACGGTGCCCAAGTAGAAGCCGCCTCCTGCGGAGGAACTCTAGTAAGATTCACGTGCTAGTGTGGCGAGGGATGGTGGGGGCTGACGTGCCGTGGAGGTAGGTGAGTACTTTGTCTGCAACAGCTGGGTCGGCATCGTAGTAGAGCGCGCTAGCATTACTAGCTAGCGCCTCAATCCGGGACTTGTACCCATGCGCTCTGCAACTCTCCAGGTACAATGGTCGGGTGGTTGCTCGAGTAGAGAAGTAGAACTTACTTATCACAGTTAGCTATGATACCTAGACTAGAGAAGGGGGTGGGGAAGGGGAATAGTGAGATTACTTTAGTTCAGAAAGAGAAAACCAACGCAGAGACGTGCTCGCCTTGAACGTGTCGAAGGTCCTTGAATATCCATTCCGATAGCGTAGTCCTAGGAATGCGGCGATCTTGTATTGTATGAGCAGTCCGACTAAGCAAAGATATGGTATCAATATCAATCACAGTAGGGCGAAGAGGGAAAAGCTTCATTACCCCATAGAAAAATCTTAATGGCAAAAGTGATCGGTCCAAACATGGTTCTTGTATGCCAGTCCGAAGCCGTCCGGGCCTGGTTTTTCATGTCAAAATAAACTGTCGGGGGGCCCTTTTAACTTAAAGTGAGAGAGCTAATATCATAGTTCACACATGCCGCCCGAACGGTGATTACCCCACCAGGCGGGGGGAGAAAAAGCGAATTGCAAAAGTACCAATGACTTGCCGGCACCGCACCTACTCGTGCCAAGGTTGCAACGCTAAGGCGCTGCAACCCCCGAAACTTCGCTGGCTCAGCTTTCGGGGGCACTCATCCTGAGTGCCCGACAGCTCAAAAAAAGATTGCAGCTCAACGATAGATTGTGGCTCAATACAATTTTGTGGCTCAACAACACATTATGGCTCAACATGAGTTTGAAGCTCCATACAATTTTGTAGCTTAAAGTTACTTTTTATTCCAGGCATAATATCAGAGTAAAGCTATACCTATCTTGAAGGTAAGTTAATATTTTATATTACATTGATTTTCCCCAGTTTCACCTGGCATTTAATACCCATAACTATCATCTTTGATATTTTCTTTTTACAAGTACGCATCAGATTTCTTTGCTTTACCTGAGCCTTTAACTCATTTTGAAATACCCTATGCTCAGCTTGCTGAGCTTGTCTTTTAGCATTCTGTGCTCTGTGTAATTCCATTTCTACCTTCTCAACCTCTGCATATTCCGTTCTTTTAACTATTTGTCATGCTTGTGAAACATACATGACTCCTTCTTTTTGGATTTGTCTCCAACTCTGTGCCCTGCATCTGGCATTTCTTGCCTGCTCGGCTGCCCATGTATGTTCCAAATGGTCCATTGCTAAAGCTCCAGATTGGACCTGAGCTAATCTACCTTGGAGTACTCTCTTCAATTTGTTCCGAAAGGTCAGTGATAAATCACCAGCCTCTTATTGTAATTCATCTCCTGCTCTCTTCAGAGAAGTAATAGTAAGAGGAATAGTTGTAGAGGATTCAGACAGTTCAGTAACCGGTAGGACAGCAGGAATGGCTGCCTCTCGTAACTTGGAGATCACAACCTCAGGATTGTAGGGAACAAGACCTGTCACACGAAATGCTGATATAATAGTAGATCGCTTAAAGGTTTACTCTCAGATCAAGTGCATTTTGTCTAAAAATTTACATTTATCAAAATCTTCACAGCCAGTATGAGTAGCTGCTTCAACTGATTCAGCATGGTAATGCTTGTATGACTGAAATACAACCACATCTAAAAGTTGTAGAAGATGGCTGGTATGTGGAGGGAGACAAAAAACAATGATTTAATACTGATAGCAGTAATCAAGGAACTCCTTGGTACAATGGGAGCTGAACCTATCCAGAATGAGGAGTTGGTAGGTGTCAGCCTGGTGTTGTGAGGTGAATTTTTCAAAGTGATGCACCCACTCCATTGTGAGATGATCATTATTGTATCCAGTATCTGATGTGTCAACAAGGTAGTCATCAGGTATAGATGTCATTGTATACCATGGTTCCTGATGAATAACACCAGGAACAATAATCATAGGTGGCAAAGCAAATCCAGCAGCACTAATCGTTTCGCAAACAGAAACTAGCTTACGATTAGTTGAACTGCCTATATATGCCTGTCTATTTGGATCTCTGGTAATAATCTATTGGTCTCTACCGATCCCAATACAGAAACCTGTTTCATCAAAGTTGTATTTATCACAGTTGTGTATTGTGTACTTTTGACATATAGTATTGTATTTGTCAAACCATTCATGAATATTGTCAGGATGGTGTGCACTTTTTCGATCAATGTCGATAGTACATTGCTTTCGAATAAAGTAATCAGGATAATGTTGAAGAAATCTTCTTTCCCAATGTTCACTCATGGTAGGTGGAGGAAGGAGTCCCGTATATGCATTTCACAGAATTGTATTTGCACATCCAGTGACTATCGGTAACCATGCACTAGTACTGATATTATCTAAACGATCTAGATATTGGCAAACTGCCAGTTCTTGATCCTCGGTGAGTTTTCGATTGGCTGTTGGCCTTTCATGTCTTGATTGTTGACCTTCCCACTTTTTACGCAATTGCTGTTCGGGAACTTCATACCTGCGAGCTGGTACAGCAATATTGAGTGTATCTTCTCCAGTCTCATGGAGAAAGGTAATTGCAGCCTGGATTTGAACTTCGATATCATGATATGGCTTCACACATTGACTTGGAGGAATGAGAGCAGATGAAGAAAACATAACTAATTGATATATGAAAGGAGTTTGAGGTCAGGATAATGGACTCAGAGTTTGGTTTTCAAAGCGATACTACATAGCACTATTTAAATATCTTATACTCAGAACATTTATAATGTCTTGAAGTAATAGTATTGAATTACAAAATTATATTAAGCCATAGACTGTCATTGAGCTATAGACTATTATTGAGTTATAAACTGTCATTGAGCCTCGAACTGTCTTTGTGTCACAAAATTGTATGGAGCTGCAAACTCATGTTGAGCCACAATGTGTTGTTGAGTCACAAAATTGTATTGAGCCATAATCTATCATTGAGCTGCAATCTTTCCTTGAGCTGCTGGGCACTCAGGATGAGTGCTCCCGAAAGCTGAGCCAGCAAAGTTTCGGGGGTTGCAGTGCTAGGGCGCTGCAATCTTGGCACAAGTACCATAAAAACTCGAATAGAAGAAAAATGTGCTAAAGGGTTGAATTAAGCTCAGCTGCTAAAAAAAGAGGGAATGGCGTCAACTGTAAGGCCATAACTCATTCAAAACAAACACTTTGACCTAGGAGTTCAACCTCATCTCATCTCCCACAGAGTCATAATCGTGTAAGTAGAATACGAGTATATAAATAATAGTAAATATAGAATTTAGCGTCATTAGAAATAGAAATAAATAATAATATAAACAAAGAGAATACTATGCTACTCATACACTCTAAGAGAAATACTATACACGATATTTACAATACTTATACACCAAATAGCACCACGAGGAAACTGAAGTAAAGGCAGCACTCGCACTAGGGTTACGGTTAATCTTCCAGACCTGCCAGCAGGCAGGTTCTATGCTGGAGGGCAAAAAAAGTGGGGACCAAAGTGAAACCTACTCAAAGTTAGCCTACGATCAGCCTCAAACACCATTGAGAATCCTCGGAAGTTTTATACAATCAACTATAAGCTTCGAGTGCTCTCCTGGCTTCAGATGGCCTCAATACCTACCAGACCAAGTAGGTTTCAGGAGCCGACATTGAAAGAGGCAGCCACAATATTCAAGATTCCACTAGGGAATCTAGGGAGATGGCAGAAGGAGGAGAGAGTGGGAAATTACCTAGAAGCATCAGCCATGGCCCGTAGGTTAATAGGAGGTGGAAGGAGGCGGAGATGGGTAGATATGGAGCGAAAGCTCTATGAGTGCTTTTGACAACTCAGAGCAGAAGGAAAGGTTGTCTGCTGAAGTTGGTTTCGGCAAAACTCGAAATGGCTTTATACGGAAACCTATCCAAGTATAAGTGTAAGCCAATTTCGATTCTCAAATGGTTGGTTTCGGGGGTTCTTATCGTGGCACAAAAACTCGCTTCATGCAATCACCAACCAAGCCAGTCAACTGCCTAGAGACAATATTGAAGCATTAGTAAATTGGATGAGATTCAATCGAAGAAACTCACAACTATGATATGAAAATATATCAGCAGCAGCTGATGTGGCAGTGGAGGTTGGTCGTTACAGATTAAGTAATATCTGTAACATGGACCAAACTCTGCTGCCATTTGAGTACCTAAGTGGGCATACTTACAATCAGCAAGATGAGAAAGCAATTTGGGTTCAAGCCAGTCAGCAATCAGGATGGGATAACAGGCAAGCAATGATTCAACTCACCATATTTGCTGATGCAATACCTCGAGTTAAGCCACTCATCTTTCTCCGGGGGCAAGGAGTAGGAGCAACTATTGTTGCTGAGAAGCAACAGTATAACCCCCAGGTCATTGTTAAATTCAACCTGAAGGTCTACACCAATTCAGCCAATTTGGTTGAATAGCTAGACATGCAGGTTATACCTGTACTCGGTAGCCGGCCAACACTAATAGTCTTGGATATGTTTGGTGCCCACAGAACTGATGAGGTTTTAGATACTATACGCGCATATGATATCACAGTTAGTGTGATACCAGGAGGCTGCACTGGCCTTGTGCAGCCTCTCAATATATCCATCAACCCACCCTTTAAAGACATTCTTAAGGTTAGTACCACCAAAACTCAACTAGAAAAGAGAAAGGGGAAACTTATCGAACTTGTAACTAACTTTACTTCTTGGATAGGAAGTGCTGGAGGAAATAGTTGATGGGGCAGAGGAAGAGGAGCAGAGAATATTATTGGGGGGGGAAAGGCTTGCAGGAAGCATGGTAGGGAGGAGGCAGGTGCTCTGCACATGGGCGGTCGGCAAGGTCTGGGAAAGGTTTTCTCTCAACCACACACATGTGGTTGAGAGAGCCTTTACCACTGTGGGCCTTTCTCTTCCAATTGATGGAAGTCGAGATTCCAAGATCTCGATCAAGGGTCTTGAGACATCCTTGTTCATTGAGGGGGTAAAGGGATGGCAACAGGGGGTGGCAGTTGGCAGTGGGATTGTTGAGGAGGATTACGAAGGGGTGGGAGATCATGATGAAGAGTTGGAGTTGGATATTGCTCAAGATAAGCTTGATGGAGAATATATTATCGGTGAAATTGATTTAAAAAAAAAACATGTATTTTTAGATTTTTATATGTCTTATGTTTCGTAATTTGTATTGGCGTAACCATCCTGGCCTCTTGGCATGACTCACTTTAAACAGACTTCAAAGCACATTTTTCTTCTATTCGAGTTTTTACGGTATCATAGCTCATTGGGTCCGGGACCCAGGACTTGTGAAGAACAAGCAATCCTGTCATGGGGTTACAGGGCATAGAAGCACAACCAAATACAGTGTGACGCACCCAATTTTATCGAAGTGATCATATACATAAGGAATCACTCGGCGACAAACAAGATGGATGGCGATGTTGGCTGTGGCATGCTCCATCCGTGCGAGAACGGTAGCACCGCGAAGGATAGGCGCAATTTTCTTAGCGAAGCGAGAGGTTCACACGGGCAGTGACCTGTCATACATATGGTGAATAGACATGGCACGGTGGAAACATTCTGCTCCGAACTGTACCGTACTGTGTGGTTTTCCATATTGTGATATCGATCGGTCAATCACCTGTGCAGGAAGGGGAGCGCTAAAGACCTCCTCCGCAAGAGCTTGCTTCTCACTACGCCTCTTGGGGCCGGTAGTTGCTTGCATGGGTACACCGTGGAAAAGGAGCTTTGCTGCCCAAGTCGCGGGTCTTGTTTTCACTGCGGCAGCTGAACTTGAGATTCCCAAGACGTGCAGGGGTTCCGGGTATGTAGGAATATGCAGCAGTTGCCCAATACAACTATTATCGCAATTTTCGCGGATGTGAAATTGAAATAATAGCAGCGACAAGCGCTTCAACCTGAATATCATATCACCAAGGGATGGTGGGGCATGATACTCACATTAGCCTGCAGACAGACGGGAGGGGATGTGCAGTCTATCGTGGTATGATACCGGTATTAAATTGTATAACCCAAGAAGTTGCATCATCCAATCCAACTTATCCGGGTGCCCACCCCAGCCCCGCCCCCAGAGACATTTAGGCCCGATTCGGCATGCTACGATATCAATATATTGCGATATTTTTGAAAGCAGCATATTTCCTAATATTCAAGACGAGCTGACTTCAAGGTAAGAATAAATACCATAGTTAGGTAGAAGGCATCCCTCCAGCTATTCGGACCAGATCAATTTAAAGCAGGAGGCCTAGAGGTTGAGGAGTAAGGAAGCTAGTGATGCCGGGGGAATACCCCAGTCAGTATGATACAGTATCTTATTATGTACTGTACGACTATCTTAAAAGTGGGATCTGATCATCGGATATCCCATCTAATATGATCACTCCTTCCCGTCCTAATAACTATCTCCTAGCAGTAATAGGCGTTATAGCTAGATGGGTGGAATAGAGGAAAGGGGGGCAAGCAGAGCAAAAGGAAACCAACAACTCATTTTTTCCCTTACTACTCAACCTTCAGGCTTCCTGCTGCTTTCTCCCTCGAACAGAATAGGAGGGGGGGGGCATATGTTATCTAACTATAAGGTTGATTTTTAATTTGGAATTAGCTTGTTTTGAATATTGGGGAATATTATGCTACCCCGCAAAAATATCGCGACGCATTTATATTGAAGCGCGCCGAACAGGGTCTTGGAGGAAAAAGAAAAAAAAATAATTAAGACCATGCCCGGCACGTTACACAATATATCAAAAAAAATGCAGTTTTTCACAAAAATTTAATTTCCGGTAAAACCCGAATTCCTTTAGGCGGAGAGCATAAAAGAGACCACATCTGCATAGCGGCTGCTTTACTTACCGCTGCGGTGGAAAAGAGGAAAAGATTTTTTTTTTTGGGAGGCCTGCATGTTAAGCTATCAGAATACCATATCATTATAACCCAGAAAAGCGTGATATAAAAAGATTTTGTTTCCAACAAGAACGTTGTAGAGGCCAGAAAAATACTAACAGACCCATACATTACCGTAAAAACTCAAGTAGAAGACACAGGTACTAAGCAGTTGAATTAGGCTTTGCCGCTAGAAAAAGGGGTAATGTCCTAGGCGGTTAAGTCGTGATGCATTTAAGACATCTGCTTTGACCTTCAAAATCAACCACAAGTCATCAGTTTTAGAGTCATAATATTGTCAGTAGGCAATACGATTAATAACTATCATGGGAGTCATAAAAAATGTAAATAAATAATAATATAAACAAAGAAGATAATGTACTACTTCTACAGTGGAATAAAATGCACGTGGTATACTTCTCATATTGTAACGACCCAGCATACATGAGCTATGGCAGCCGGAACCTACACCCATACAGGTAGCCCGGAGGCGAACTGGTGAGAAGCGGCAGGCAAGTAAGCACTTGCCCTACTGAGACCTGATGGCTCGGGCTCCGAGAATGAACAGAATTGGCTGCCCAGGTACTTAGGTATCTGGGTGCACCCGGCAGTGGTGTCAGCGTACTTAGGGACCTCTGCAGGGGCAGTTACTCAGCTCAGTCGGGTAACTGGAGAAAGGTCAGAAGTGTCTATCTCCGGCAATGGGATAGACAGGGTAACAGGAAAAAGTCCTGAGTTACCCTACCTTTCAATACAAAGTCCCATGGGGAGTTCAGGAAAAATGACCAGAATGTTTGTCACGCGAAGCTACATAGAATACTGGAATCTGGGGTTCCAGGAGATGCTATTGGGCGAGCTACGCAACTCCGAAGAAGCTGTAAATTGGAGACATTATTCCTATCATACCCCTCCAGCCCCACCTTGAGGCCAGGATGTCATGGGCAAACGGTTGCATAGTTGTGTGCAGTCTAGCCAGGAAGAATCTTGGGAGACCTGCTTGCAATACCGTATACGTCGCTGCCATCCAGTCGACCATAAGCTGTTCACAGGATATACAAGGGGGCATAGGGTGGAAGGTGGAGTACCTTCTCCAAGTTGTTCGGAGTAAAACGGACCAAAACTGACGGAGTTAACAGGTGTTAACTGTGGGGGGTCCAGAAGGTAGTCCTGGGTGGTGCCGGGGCGACTGGGAGAGTTTCACACCTACGAAGACCGAAAGTGTCCCCAACACCATAGGCTCTGAAAGGGAAGTGCAGAGACACTAAAAGCATGATTTCTACCACAGGTAAGGTAGATCCGAGATAGTGGTCATGGGTAGCGCCCATTGGATCACTCGCGGACTACCGTATCCAGCAGAAGACATCGGAAGCCCGATAACCATAATTAGTAGATAGATAAACCACTCACGGTAGATTCCGGGGTCAAGTAGAGATCAATGTATATGGAAAGAGTGTTATAGATAGTCCAGTTCATCAGGTGTCTTGACCGATAGCCACTGGCAAGATACCGATATGAAGAAGTTTTCACTCCGGCAGGCAAAATGGAAATGCGCCGCAGAAACGATAACTGCATAAGGTGAATGCCGACTAGAGTGTGTCGACACATGCATGCCCAAAGGGTGTGCTAGCAGACGTGTCGGACCACCCTTAGCGGAGAAGGGTGTGCTCGAATAGTTGGAGTAAACTGATAGGGGAGTTTTTGGCATAAGATAAAACTACCTGAAAAGTCTATACGAGAACTCTCCTACTCCAACAATCAATCCTCTTGAGACCTTAATTGAGTGAAGCATCAGGCTTAATGATATTAAGTTTTACCGTTTACTTTACTCTTACATCTGTGTGAACTTTTGGCGATGAGTTTGAAGTTGTTCGGTGTGGTCGCAACCTTGAGATCCATCTTCCTAGGGGTGCCCCTGTTACACATATCAACTACTCAAACACCTAAATACACCAAATGGCAAGGCAAAGTCAGTGAAATAAAGGTAGTACCCGCTCCAAAGTTACTGTTGTTCTTCCAGAGCTTGCTCTGGGCAGATTCTATACCCAGCTGTGCCAAAAGCGAGGACCCAAGTGGCAATCTATAAGCACAAGATCTCAAACAGCTTTCTACAAAGTACAGAACTCCCACAAGTCCTATACTATCAACTACAAGCTACGAGTGCTCTCTTGGCTGCAAACAGCCTCAATTCCTTGTGGGCCCAGCAAGCTTTGAAACCCCTCGATAAGGGAGATAGCAGAATGGTTTAAGATTCTATTTGGGAATGTTGGAAGATGGCAGTGGAAGGAAAAGGCCAGTGGTTATCTTGAGGTATCAGCAAGTACTCGAAGATTAGCAGGAGGAGGAAGCGGAAGGAAATGGATTGATATGGAGCGAAGGCTATATGAGTGTTTCCGCCAATGCCGAGCAGAAGGAAAAGTTGTTCGCCAGAGTTGGTTTCGCCAGAATGCGAAGCATTTATATGCTGAAACCTATTCGAATCCAATAGTTAGCTAATTTTGCTTTTCAAATGGGTGGTTCAGAGGGTTTTTATCTTGGCACAAGATTACCCTCCGTACAATAACTAATAAGGCCAGTCAACTGCCTATAGATTATATAGAAGCATTAGTAAACTGGATGAAGTTTAATCGAAGCAACTCACAATTGCATCCCGGTAGTCCATCTGCTCCTCCTGATATCCCTAGGGAGATTGGTCGATACAGATTAAGCAATATCTGCAATATGGACCAAACCCCTCTCCCATTTGAATACCTCAGCGGCTGAACCTATAACCAGCAGGATGAGAAGACAATTTGGATGCAAGCAAGTCAGCAGTCTGGTTGGGAAAAGAGACAAGCAACGATTCAACTTACTATTTTCGCTGATGCTATTCCCTGTGTCAAACCCCTTATATTTTTCTATCGATTGGGAGTAGGGTCAACAATCTTTGCAGAGAAGGCAAGATATAACACCCGGGTTGTAGTAAAGTTCAATAGAAAAGCCTATGCCAATTCAGCAAATATTGTGGAATGGCTTGATGAGCAGGTCATACCTGTGCTCAGTGGTTGGCCAACTCTCATGGCTTTAGACATGTTTGGTGGCCACAAAACAGATGAAGTTTTGGACACCATGCATGCCCATGATATCACTTTAAGTGTGATACCTGGGGGCTGTACCAGCATGGTTCAGCCCCTCGACGTATCTATCAACCAACCCTATAAAGATATTTTAAAGGTTAGTATCACAAAAGATCTCTTCGAAAATCAAAAGGAAGAGGGTACTCATCGATCCTGAAACTAACTCTTCTTTGCTTGTAGAAAATTCTTGAAGAAAAGGTCGATGAGATAGAAGTTGAAGAAGAGCAGGTGTTAGCAGAAGGTGGTCAGCTATGGGGGAGTATGGTGGGAAGGAGAAGGGTTCTTTGTACCTGGGCAGTGGGAGAGACCTGGGAAAGGTTTTCCACAAACCAGACCCAAGTGGTAGAGTGGGCCTTTACAGCAGTTGGCCTCTTACTTCCAATAGATGGAAGTCGAGATTCCAAAATCTCAATCAAGGGTCTTGAGACTTCCTTGTTTGTGGAGGGGATAAAGGACTGAGCAGATGGAGCAATGGTAGCGAGTGGGATGGTGGAAGAGGATGAGAGCAAGGGAGCGGAACAAGATCAAGCACTAGAGTTGGAGGTTGCAAATGATGAGCTTGATGGAGAATATATTGTTGGTAATACAGATTTAAAAAAAAACCCCCGCAGGCTTTTATTTTTAGCTTTTATATGTCTCATGTTTTGTAATTTGTCTTGACGCAACTATCCTGTCCTCTTGGCATGACTGGCTTTAATAAGACTTCAAAGCACCTGTGTCTTCTATTTGAGTTTTTACAGTACTGCATGATATGACACTGCCCTTGAATGAACCAAAGGTATATCTGGATCATCCGATAAAGTCACCCGCCCGCACCCGCAGCAGGGTGTTAGACTCTCTTTGTCGCCTTCCGGGTGTGGAGCCTTGCTAGTAGAGGCACCAGTACCGGTATAGTAGTACCGTATAGCACTGGATCGACACCCCCCCAGCGCCCCTACCCCCGTCTCGTCATCATCCTCCGTCACTCGTCGCCCACGTGACGGTCACAAAAAAAAAAAAAAACTCAGACTAACGAGAGATAGCAAACATTTGGCATCTTGAATTATAAAACCACCGATTCAAGATTTCCCCGTTTGAAATGAAAAGTGCTCCATAAGTATCTCTCGGACCCCTCCTCCGCATCCCCAGCTCATACTGTGTTTGACACAAAAATCCTAGAAAGGCATTCAGCAACGCATGCCCTCCGACGAAGAGAAACGAGAACTGTCCAGAAAGGCCCGCCTGGCCCCGGCTCCAAATATTGAACAGCCTTTTGGAGACTGGGAAAAGAGGAGAAAGCGGGAATCCCTTTTCGAGGAAGCGAGGCGAGCGCCCAGACCGGACGTTGAGGTACCGTTCGGAAATTGGTCGAAGATTAACAAGCGAACCGTTTCCGGGCGGGGCAAGAGGGCACCACTTCCGGCACCAGAGCGGCAGCTCGGCGAGAGGCCCGGGGGGAAGGAGAACCTAGGTGAGCGCGGGCCGCTACCTACCGAAGCTTCCGAGACTCCTTTTGAGAAATGGGTCGGGGATATGCTCAGGCGATCAGTTCGCTGAGAAACAGTTAGACTAGAAATTTCAATGACTTAAAAATCTTGGCCCTCTTTTTCCTCTCGAGTTTAGCCAGAGCGATTATTTCCGATCCCAAGTTAGGGAAAACCTATAATAAGAGGGTATCTTTACGAGTGATTCATCTGGCGAGTGCAAGAATCCCGCTGAAACATAATTTCGCCTCTCAATCCCAGATACAAAGCAGCGACTATAGTACGATTTCTAAAATTATGGATGGAAACAACCCGACGGTTTCATTCATACATCCCTGACCACCACCGCTCAACATAAATTTATTTGATAGCGCTCGAGACATCGGCAAAGTGGTGTGATCGAGGAATAGCTGGTACCTTCTGGTGCCAAAGGGAGCCCTTCAGGGCGTTGATGGCATCGATAAAGTTGATTGTACGAGTACTCGTACATTATTATTTTATGGGGCCGCGGCTACGGCCAATGGTAAGGGGAAGTTCGCCGCTACCCCGTAATATAATGATCTACACAAGAGGTGCGCGGTTAGGCTGCGTCGCGGGGAACAGAGCATAACCCATTTCACGGCGTAGTGAGCGATATGCAGGTTTGGTCAATATAATAGGCTGAAGTTCAGCCAAGATTGCAATAGTGGCTAGTATCCGCCAAGAAGGGGGCTCCCTATGCTGCGGAATACTCGGGTGTGTCCTTAAAAGTGTGTCCTTAAAAATCGGAAACTGAGGCTGGTGAAACAGGGATCACGGAAATCGGGAGATAAGGTTGGCTGGAAAAAATAATGCTGTTGCCACACGTCTTGAAAAGCAGCTGGGTTGCACCGAGTGATAGAACATGATCACGGATCTGATCGTAATGCCATAAAACTTATAAGACATAAACAAAAATAAAAATCCTCATCCAAGCTACTTAAGATGTATCTCGGAAGCCGTTAAAAATGCTGATAAGAAAAACAATATAAATGGTCATAGATATAATTAAATGAATGGGAATACAGGTATAATCTGAAGAAGGAACTCAAAGATGCGCAGTGCCAGTGGAGTGGAAATGAATGTGGATGGAATACAGAATGAGAGCTGGAATCAGGAGTGGTGGGAACAGTGATCGATAGATGTTCTAATAGCTAAGGAGTAACTAAGAGACATATATCTCCAAAGCTCAAACAACTATAGAAACACAATTCAAAAGAAACATACTATCCTGATAAATCATGATCATCTGCAATCTCCCGTAACCTAGAAAGATTCTGAACCTAACCACCATATACCTAATGGCATAGGGTATGAACATAAAACCACCAACAGTGACTTATATCCTATGCCGATAGGTATAGGATGTGAAAGAAATGACACAAAACCACCAACCGTAACTCATATCCTATGCCTACTAGCATTAGATGTGAAAAAAACAAATCACTGCCCTCTGCCTCTTCACCGTAAACATCAAAACTACATGCCCAATAATCATATATCCGCATATCCATTGAACCCCATGCCCTATCGGCAATCCAATATAATAAGGAATAGAAAAGAAATCAAGCCAAAATAATAATATACTTGAAGTAACAATAAAAGTAGTCCTATAATGATACTGTCAAATATAATAGAAACCATAACATCGTTGCTTGTCATAACAGAATAAGAAATAAGAAAACTGTAAGAGGAGAGTGAGAAAGAAAGAAAAAGTGAGTAAAAACTTAAACCCCGAGTAACTTATGTCCACCATTAGCAGCAAGAAGTGCAGAGATCCGGTTCGGCATAGACAATGTGAGGTTTTCAATATCTACGGGAGAGATATTCTCCCACTCCCGATGTATAGTACTATAAAGGTCGGTAACGGTAGCAGGGCGA
Organism: Tuber magnatum; assembly: GCA_003182015.1. Lineage (NCBI taxonomy): Eukaryota > Fungi > Ascomycota > Pezizomycetes > Pezizales > Tuberaceae > Tuber > Tuber magnatum. The sequence goes on from PYWC01000102.1 coordinate 118,522, forward strand.
GGACTAAGTTGCATAATACGGCGCTTGAGTAAACACCAAACACCCTCAATGGGACTCATATCAGGCGAACTTGCAGGCCAAGAAAATAGGTAGTTCGCAATTCTAAGCTCCTCCATTGCGGATTGAGCAATGCGAGATCGGTGAGCAGGAGCATTATCTTGTTGTATATATATATACCCAGAGTTAGTGCTTCCAATAGAATTTAGTGACTGCCACTAAGGATATACTAAATTAGGGCGGATTATATAGTCAACATAAGTTGAGCCATTGATCCTGCCCCAATTTGGCATATCCCAAACTACCAGCTCACTCTTCTGGTTCCTATAAACTGCTCCCCAAACCATGATAGTTGTACGGCGTGGAAATCGAGGTACAAGGCAGTCTTCTATATACTCTTCGCCGGGGCGACGTGTAACCCAAACTGTTCCACAAACCTGACTGACCGAAAACGCACACTCATCAGACTAGATGACATCCATCCAATCCTCCCTACCCCAATCCCGAAATCGTTCCCCCCACTCAAGACGGCGTATCTTACTCTGTTGAGAGAGGAAAGGCTTATTTCGCACAACTCGTCGGTGGTACCCTGCACTTTCAAATACCTTGCATAATGCCTTACGACCCAACTAGATCCCTACTAATTCAGCCACTTGGGTATAGGCAAGGCGGCGGTTATGGGTGTTTGCGGTGGCGGGTAGTGATAAGTTGGGTACGAAGGTCCTCTGTTATCACTGGCTGTCGGCCTCTGTGTAGATGAGTACTAGAATGTTGGGAGGATCTGGTCCTATTGATTATTCTGTGTAAGGAGCCCAGCGGGATACCGAATACAATATGAAGTTGAGGGTAGCTCCAATGTGCGTAGCGGCGAAGAGCTTGTATGGTTTCATCGGTATAGGATATATTTGGGGTATTACTGACCCCCGGTTGGGTAGGGTTTTAGCGCCGGCGTGTGACAGTCAAAGGTATATTGGACTGCTCTACCTCTTCTGTGTCTTTCGCTTCGAAAGTGCTGCTAGCGGGGTCCGGGCTTGCTGTTTGAACTGCTGGCTTGAGTTGTAAGGTTGGCTCTTGGATGGGGTTGTGAGTAGCTTCGTGCCATTTGATATAGCTATTAAAATTCATCGCTTGAGTGTGATCAGAGTTCTCTGTACTGGGAGATCCCGAAGTTTGCCAGATCCTATCAGCATCCTCTAGGTCTGAGCTTTCCGCCTGAGGTAACTCGGAGGTTGACATTGTGAATTTACCCACGGGAAGCAAGAACGGCGCAGAGGTGAGGCAAGAACACTTAGAGAATTCTTATAGGACAGGGATTATTTATATGGGGATTTTTGTTACATAGTGGACTCGCTTCGCTGCAGAATACTATAGCGAAAGTATTCTACCGGACAAGCAGAAAAAAACAGAGAAGAAATTGGAGATTGGAATTAATGGCAAGAGAAAAAAATAATAGAATAGAATATTTTTAACTTTTAGTTTTTATTGGCTTCATATCTCCTGATAATTTTCTCACAGGTCAGCCACTTACTCGCTCTGCTGTCATTGGTTTCACTTACCTCTTCACTTGACCTTTTTTTTCCTATGTTTCTTTTTACTTTTTCTACCTCCTACGGATTTCTGGATTGATAATCCCTGTTGCAAGTTTCCAAGTTTTGAGGCCTTCTCGTTGCTCACACTACCTGACAGGGGTACCAATCTTTCCGGTTTTTATGGACACACCCGAGTACGTTAGGCCTACTGTATGGAAAGGTACCACCTCGACCTTGAGTTGGGTTCTTGGAGGATCTTGGGGAGGAAATCGATATAGGGGGCGGGCTGGAATGGGGCCTGACAGGTGCGGAGTAGCGGTAGGGAAGGAATGGTCGCAAACTTTGTTCTCTCGTTCGGCGCCTTCTCTGGACTGGTGGTAGAGATAGGGGCACAAACAAAATATAATGAAAGCATCCCGAAGCTTCCATGGATCACAACACGTCTCTCATCTCCTCCATGCATGCCCCCATTCCTTCGCACACGTACACACCCGTGACAATAGAGGAAAGGCATATAGAAAAACTTCTCTGTAAATCATGATAACTCCCGAACAAAAGAAACCACCTCGAAGATTCCCGAAAGCTCCAAGATCAGCCACAACCGACTACCCCTCGCCAGCTACTTCAGCATGGGCTCTGTCAGGCGGGGGGGAAGGAAATAGTAAATAGGCCCCCAGGTATAAAACCCTCCTTGGAGCCCTTGGTGATGCCCTGCTGCTCGGGAGTCTGGGAGACCGCCGAAAGAGATGGGTTTAGGGACCGCCTGCTGTAGGAGGAAAAGCCACAATTCAAACAGGGAGAATACAGAGTGCAATGGGCCTGCGGCAGGTGTAGCGCAGTGCGACCCTGATTTACCCTCGTCAGGTAACTTGGGCAAAACAAACAAAAAAGTGTCATAATATAAGAAACCACTCCGCCTAGCTGTAAAACAGGAGAAAGAAACATAAATATGATGTTCTCTCCTCGCCGGTAAATTCTGCTGAAAGTGTAATACTATAAACATTCTTCGTTGCCCAATGGCTAAGGTGCTGGTCAATGCTAGCATTTACAGGAAAGTTGGGAGCGCCGAAGGTGAGGTTGAAGGAGCTCAAGAGAGGGTTCCTCTAAGAAGAGTGATAAGGACAGTAAACTCACTATTCTGGACTCCTCCTGCCATTTCAGTGCTTAAAGTCTTTACCACAGAGGGTGGTATTAGATGGTAGCAGTTTGTCTTTCATTTCCCCGGGGCCGAGGGGGACAGAAGCAAATCCGCCGAGATTATAATATACAACCGGATTCAATGCCCTCGATGTTCATAGAAATATAGGCATACTCAGTCATTACCACCGGAAGGATTCAGGGTTTGACCGTCTGCCGAGCATGTTGTTCTAACCTTGGACAGCCGAACCCAACACCTGAAGACCAAGCTGGCCTCATGACTCATTGTGGTCCTGAGGTTCCACAACAATTCCACGCTCCGGTATCTCCATCCCCAGACGGTGCAATGACCTTGGGCAGATCATCCACTCAATCAGAACTAAAATGTGTGGAATGTTTCTTTAGGGGCACTATGTACCGGTTCAAGTATCACAGGGTTTAACGCAGCGCGCAATTCGCCCGAGTCATGTCAAAACTGCAAAATCGATCGGCTTCTCCGTGCAAAAGAGGGACTAATGGTCAGAAGAAACGGTAGGGTGTCTTCCGATAGAGGAAGCGTACCGTAAAAACCGAAGTAATCGAGAACTCACGCCCGCTGTTGAATCAGCTGGGGGTGGCATTGCTAATCATGCGCCGCACGAATGCAGAAGAAGAGCAAAGTCGGGGTCAATGAGATGCTAGTGAGTGGGTTCACTCCCGGAAAGTTCCCAAAAAAAAAATCAAGCTTTCTTCACTAGGACTGAAAATCCGCTACCACTATTTAATTAGTATTTGGCAATTCCGCATCCCTGGGTGCCCGGGGCCTGCTTTACCAGATATGCCGTGTACCATATCATAGCATATTTAGCGCAACAGACCCCAGATTCCTTAGGTCGGGCGATTCCCCCAGCCAAATAATCTACGGCCTGAAGCTCTCTCAAACATGCATCGACAGAAACGTAATAACATAAAATATAAAAAAAGGTACCATCTAGTAAAAGCTGGGTTTGGCACTTTTAGAATTCAGCACGCCTCTTGACAAGTGGATTGGACCTCACGAGCGAGGGTAGGACTCAGTTGGTGGTATAGTATAAAAGTTACAATCGAATAGATACGTACCGGAGTGCGGGGAAACCGGCCCCCGCCAGCCCGTTTTTGGGACTTCATCCTTATATTATACTGTACTGGTATGTTGCGGTACTGTGCCGCGCGCTGAGCGGCTCCTCATCCGAGTCCCTGGTTGAGCAAGATTTTCCGGATAGTGCCATGACGGGACCGTGAATCGGCCTATTTGATCATGGGGGTTGAGCTGTGAGCTGGTTCATTGGTTGCCCCCCGCTTTTGACTGTTTGTATGGTAGGGCAGGGGGGTTGTCTTTTTTTTCTTCTTTTTCTTCGAGGCTGGGGGATAGCGGTACCGTATTGTACTGTACTCGCACTCGCTAGATATTGGTCCACTATCACGCAGAAGGCCTGTGTATCTTTCGCCTCTACTCAAGTAAGAGGAATATGGCATGCCACGGTAATTTCTCGGAAAACTCCCTTCCGCCGCTTCCACTCGAGAGTACGGTACTGTACAGTGCTGTACGGGTGCATACAGCAAGTGATCCCCGCTGCCGGCTCACTATATATCCCGGACACTTTGGCGCCAAAGGTCTATGCTTGGTAGGCCTTAGCATCACCGGTGCTTGTAAAGGGTCCGGATGCTTATGAAACCCGCAAGCACTGTACTATACAGGGGTCGGGCATTTGGTCATGGCACTCGAGTAAAGTGATAGGGATAGTTGACGCTTGTTTGAACAGACTGTTGGTACACCGACACAAGTTGAGGCAAGCAGAACGGGCGTACCGGTATCGTAACAAACAATAATTTATTAGTGATGTTTGTACTGGTGTGCCGCCGGGACCATTGTGGGATGACTTCTCGGTTGCAGTAAATTATTATTCCGTGCTAAAAAGTATGATACCGTAGCACGGTACCGCGACTGAACGCCCGATCCCTGTGCTGAGCTTGTGTTCAGGCGTCAATAACCTGCCTGATCTCCGCACCGAACAAACATGGGAATCTCGGGAGGAGGGATTGAGATGCCTTAAACTCAAGCTTTGACACTCGCCTCTTGCTGGACGGCATGGTGCGTGTTCCTCTAACAATGGGCGATGGGGGGCGCCAGGTATCGTTGCACGTGGTGGGCTTTCTTTTGAATCTGCACTCTGTCTATCTCCGGTGGAAAAAGCAAAAGCATGATTAAGCACCCAGGATTCAGGAACGCCTTTAACGTTACCGGTACTCCCCTCAGCCGTACTCGTACAAGTACCAACTAAAAGGGCCTTCGACCGCAATTTCCCATCTCCCTATCATCACGATATTCCGAGGACTCGCCCCTATTTACTCTACCCTATTGTCCGAAAACTTTTCTTCAACAATGGATCCTACACAGTATCTACCTGGAGGAGCAAAATGGGCACAGGTAGAGCATATCATGCAAACAGCTTCCGTGACTAGGAATAGGGCTGCCGCCGCGTTAAAGGTGGGCTCACCATTATTTGCTGGAGGGGAAATGACTGATGTGGGTGCTTTACTGGTAGGCGTGTCGAAACGACACTGAAGCGGCGATAAATATGCTCGGGACGGTATTTACTGGTATACGTCCTCGTTCGGTTGGTTCTGGTGTCTACAGGCTAACAATTCCCGGAGCCACCAGACGCAAAGGTCAATCCCATGCCGAAAACCCCTGCTCCGAAGAACCCCCCAGCACGTCCTGGGCAAAATAGCGGCCAATCTCCAGAGCTTTTTGTACCCACCACAGTCGATGATGGATTGCAGACCACCTCACCAGTTGACACAACCAGCCGCCACAATACCGAGACTAACAACCCCTCAGAATCCCCGGATAGTAATGCCCGACGTAATAATAATAGTAATGGTGTTGGAGACAGAAACAGTGTTGGAAATAGTAACGGGGTCGGAGAGAGCAACGGGGTTAAAAAGAGTAATGGGGCTGAAAGGAGTAGTGGCGGTGATCGTGAGTAATCCAATTGTTTTGCATGGGCCGTTTGGAAGTAACCCTGGTAAGCCAACCCCCCGCCATACGTGGCAGCGGATACTCAAGCGGATCCACCTTCAGCGGGCCCTGTTCGAGGTATGTTAAGACCCCGCCGGCTTAGGCATTAAAGCTCGCTCAAAATTGACATATTAGGCACCCGAGACAATCAAAACGGCATTGCAGAACCGAATTACCCGGAGTGGGATTTTGGTCTGCCTCCCGTCACCAGCGGTGTTGGGCAGTTTCGACCGGAAGAGGGTATGACATTGAGCTTTTCGATAGCAAGGCTTGTTGTTGGTCTACAGCAAGGTATCGACGACAATAAGCTCACCCAGTACTTTTCATATTATCGGCCGGACACTATCGCGCGGAGCATTAACGGGACCGTGTCGGGATACCCCGGAATTTTTTATGCAGTCGCGACCAATGACGAGAAATTGATAAGGACCTGGATAAAGCATGGGGGAGATGTTAATGCCGTGGAGAAGATACATGGATTTCCACTTCTAGCGTTTGCCATTTTAAATGCTCTCAACGTTCAGAAAGACACTACGGCAATGGCCACCACGCTACTTAGTTTAGGCGCGGATGCTGGCGTTATTCCAAGGGCCTTCTTTATGCCATTTCTGCAAGACCCGCCGGTGGAAGGTCCAGATCCACGAGTGGTGACAGATATAAACGAGCCGAAGAAGAAATGGTGCAAACGGTACATCTGGCCATCGCTCGCTCGAGTAACCAATATTTCGCAAAGATATTTTCTAGAGAAGACCATCAGGGATAGGCCAGCATCCGCGCGTCAAAACCAGGTAGCTCTGGCACATAATGCAACAGAATTGTTGGGAATATCATACTTCATGATTGGACAGGCGACAGCCGCAAGCTCTGTTATTAAGAAGCTTCTCACCCATCTTGCTCTCCCGACTAGTAAACCATTGGTGCTAGTCTTTGCCGGGCCTAGCGGTCACGGTAAAACGGAGTTGGCAAAGCGCCTTGGTCAACTCTTGACACTAGAACTCGAATGCGTCGATTCTACAGAGATAAAATACGAGTCTGATCTATTCGGGCCTAAGCAGCCATACTTGGGATATCAAGAGGGCTCCCCGTTAAACAACTTCTTAACACGAATGAGCGGGAAACGGGCAATCGTCTTCCTGGACGAGTTTGAGAAGACCACGCGAGAAGTGCAAAATGCCTGCTTGATTCCTTTTGACGAAGGTATGAATCTCCCCGTCCTAATTGTGCCGACATGCACATAACTAGCTGGCCAAAAGGAAAGTACCTCGACCGGAGAAACCGGGAAGCCGTGGACTGTTCAAAGACAATCTGGATCATAGCAACAAACGCTCTGGATCGGAAAATCGTCGATTTTTGCGAACGCAACCCAGATATCTTCAAGAGCGACGATGTAGAGAAACATGCACGACTAATGACCGAGTTGGAAAAGACCCTGAAGAAGCAGTTAAAGCATACTTTCGGAGTAGTTCCCTCCCTTGCCCTTATGTGCCACATCGTTGGACTAAAATCATACTAACTCCCCTCTGACAGAACCCCCTATCCGGTAGAATCTCAGCTGTCCTCCCCTTCCTCCCCTTCTCCCTCGGCGAGCAAGCAGTGGTGGCACACAAATACATCCTCGAGTTGAAAAACAAAGTCCTAGCACCCGTGAACCTCTCCTCGGGGAAACTGGTCGGAAGAGTGTTCCTGCACATCAAGAGCGATGGCGCCGTCTGCAAAGCTGTAGCGACGGAAGGGTATGATCCGGACCAGGGCGCGCGTTCACTGCAGACTGCGGTCAAGACACGTATCGAGGAGGAGCTAGTATATACATATTTGGAAGAAGACGAGGTTATTTCCGAGACCCAGGCGCTCGCGGATTATACGGTGGATATTCAGCGGGACGGTACGTTGTTGATATTTAAGTCTACTGGGACGGAGAAGTCTTTCGCGGATTAGACTTTTTGGGGTTTGTTTTTCTGGAAAGTTTTTGGTAGCAACGGTTAATCTATACAATACAAGCTTGGAGTTTCTCGAGAATGTGCGGGATTGCTGCTTTGGGTCGACTCGGCCTCAATACATAGGAATTCATGTTGGCTCACTCGACAGGGTTAGGGGAGTTGCCCGTCACTTCGGGAGTTTTGGAAACAATACTGTAACAATTTACAATAGCAAATGGGTCGCGCAATCGGGGGGATATTATGATGATGATATAGGAGTGTATGCGGTTCTGCTAAAATGTGTACATCGTGATTTGATGAGCCCGGCTTCCACCATGGTGAATCTACTTCTTGTCATAATCCGCCACAATCTCTCCAACAACAGTCCCTAAATGACGAGGTTAGCGGGCTCCTTGAAGTCTCTTGCACGCAAAACCTTTCGAACTTACCCTTACAAACCACCTTGAATGAAATCGCCGCTTCAAAGCCCATTTCGAGGGCATAGTGAACCTTGTAGTATGACCCCGCGGGTCCCTGTACCGTTTCCCAGGTTTCCAACGGAAAGGAGGTTAGGTCTACCTCGATACCAGCTAGGACAGAGCATTCTATAATACATGTTAACTCCCGGAAAGAAGGAGGGGAAGCGGGAGGTCGGGGGTTTGCTACGAGAATCCATAAAATCCGGGGCATCCCCGCTACTGGTATACGTGATTAGCTCATCCGTAAAGCGGAGTTGCGCGGTATCGGTGATCGCGCGGTAGAACGGGAAATTGACCACCATCGAGCTAGAGAATTCGTCTCCCTGGTAGAGATTATCGGTATAAATTGCTGCTCAGCGGATCAGGGGAGGTGCAAACCTACCCGTTTGACATACCAGTTCATTCTCTCAGCGCAGAAGAATCGGTGCTCTATATCGCTCCAAACTCTGTTGCAAACGTCAGTTTTTTTCACAGGTGGGGCGGGGTATGGGCCTGGTGGGATACTTATGCTTTGCAGCTTCGTTTGCAAAGTCACCAACTTCGTGAATCTCCGGATCCCAGGCGTGTCTATACTCAATTCCGTAGAAGTTTCTAATCTTCCGAGTGCTAACTATATCGCCTTGTAGTCCGCGTAACAACGCGCCTCTGACTACGGCAGACCACCTTCGCCCATTCGCAACGTTAGTAAGTCTCAAGTGAATCCCGGAGGCATCGAAACATGTACATACGCATTCACAGGCTGGATAACATCCGTTCCTTCCCACAACGGATTGCCCTCAATCTTCCTCCTCAGATATTCGCTACTCCCAAAACCACCGACAAGCAAGATTGCAGAAACCCTACTTTCGCCTGGCAGCTCGGAGACAGCTTCAATTTGTTCGGCTATGAGCATAACAATACGATCAATGACTGGGTCGAACACCTCCTCCAGATCCTTTTGCCTGATAACCAGGCAGCCGTCTCGGACACCTGCTTCTTCGCTGTCCGGGATACCGGCAGGCACTAACCCCGATGTTAGTGTTGAACAAAGCCCCAAATAAGGGGAGTTAATCAACCTTCGACGGTATACTCCTTCTCGTCTTCGAGCCCATGACCAAAGTCCGTTTTGACTTCTTCGTTGAAAGCTCGGTGGATCTGGCAGGTTTAGAATATGGTCCTTTGGGGGATGGAAAACACACCTCCGTCATTCCTTCGACGTACGCTACCCTTGGAAGCGCATCCAAGTATTTACCAATTTTCTTAGTGACAAACTCTTCAAACCTTCGGTTAAGGTATACGGATCCGCAGAGGCCCCCTGTTCCTAATGTTGCCTCTTCAACTTTGAGGACCGGTTTAGTGGCCAAGACTCTGTAGGTAATGAGGTCCTATGGCCATCGGATAAGCCATGATACAAGATAATGAAGACACCAATTGATTAAGTTCTACTTACCACAGTTCCCCCACCCGCGTCGCAGGTCAAGAATATATCCCCCTCCTTAATTGAATATTCGGGTAACTAGACAATGCCCTGTAAATTATACCATCCCACAAGCGTACGTGAGAAGCTCGCTTACCGTAGTAAATGTGTATACCGCCGCGGCTTCAGGCTCCGTGATCAATGAAACCTCGCCCGCGGAGCAGAACCCAGCATCAACAGCGCACTTCAAGGTGTCGCTCTTGGACTTATCCGGCCATACAGCCGGCACAGTCAAGATGTACTCAATTGGGGTTTTATCCACAAATTCTACCTTTCAATCAATCCACTAGCCTCGCCAATTCAGGATTCTTAGATCTACCTTTCGTCCAATCGGCAGTCATACGATCAGCTGCTACTTCACAAACAGCCTTGAGGAATAAAGTGATTCCCTCGGTCAACGTCCTATCCGGTGGAAGACGGCCAATTCTTGCCGTGAATTTTGCTAGAGACTGGGCAGATTGAATCTGGGTAGGGTCCAGATACCTACTCTCGTTGTTAGTTGCAGTTAAAAGAAGTGTATTTCAAGAGATAAGGACCTACAATTTTGAAAACGATATTTTCTCAGGGTCGTTTTCTACCTGAAACCCCCACTTGAACCCACCGGGCGCCGAGGAGTCAAATTTGAACTCCCTAAAGCAATTAGGCATAGGTTTCTCAGGGTGAAGGGCCAGCTTACGAAGGAACTTTCTGGGAACTCTGGTTCCCTTGTCCGGGCCAGTGATCCTCGATGATTTCCACATCCACCTCAGAAGGCTCCTGGATATTAGTGTCATTTTCTCCAGGGCAGGATCTTGTCACAAACCTCCATGCCCGATTGGTAATAGGCATATGCAACCCCTGAGTATGTTGTACCAAAGTCAATTGCGCACTGTTTTCAGTTAGCATCAAGAGAGTAATAAATTGGGAACTCAAGGAAACCCCACGATGATCTTTCCCTTCGCCATATTTCTTGATTAGCGGAAATGCCGTAGTAGAGTAAATTCAAGCCAAAAGACGAAGCACACAACCGTACCGGTATTTATGTCCAACCATTCACTGTAGCACAAGATACCACACTGCATAAAAAAAAAGGCCCTCAGCCGCACGCAAAGAAAAAGCAAGTATCATAACAACTCCTGTTTCACTCACCCCCCCATTCAATATCTAGCTACTCAAAGAGCCTCCTCCCCATTCCCACTCCAGCAATCACTCCATCAACCAATTTATCAATTTATCAGTCGATCAATCCATTAGCTATGACGGATCCGGAGCAGAGAATTCTTGTGAGTAGTGAAAAATCCCCGCGTTGTGTGAGAACGGAGTTAACCCCACCAAAGGTTGGAATGTCACTTGGTTCGGGTTCCGCTTCTGCCGCGTTTCTGTTGTCGGGAAAGGTATTTTCCAGACTCAAAGAACTACCGTATGAATATTGGAACGGAACTAACGAGATAAGAATACAAACACTCAACCAACGGTGATAGTTGGCTATCCAGGAGCTGAAGATCCAAAATGTGCTCTCGTGCCTGTAAAATTTAGGCCGGCAATCGACGGGTTGTCCGAGCCGTTATGGGGCTACCAACTCAAACCAGATGAGAGGTGCGAGCGGTTGCTGGGTTTGTATGTTCCCTAAGCTCAAGGTTTTGGAACTATCTTTTGATTCCATAGTTCAGGAAGGTAGCAAATAATTTGGGCTCGGCCACGGAACAGAATATCCTAGATGAGCTAAGCGTTAAGAATGGCGGCTTTACCACCCACGGAAGCTGGAGTTTGGATAGGGAGATGGATCAGAGGAGGTTTGATGAGGAACACCTCCTCGGCTTTTTGAAGGCCATGAAAGCACACATCATTAAGAAAGTTGCCCTCGCTTTTGGTGCTGGTATTGATCATCCTTCCCACCTTCAATATGCCGCTGACGTGCGACAGAGGCATCGCAAAAGATCCCCTTACAGTTGATCATAACAACACCTCCATGGTGGACGGAAACTATCTCTTCGTCTTTCGAGGCCCTTCTGTCAACTCCTGAGAACCCCTCCACGAAACTACTATGCGAACCAGAAGCCTGCTTTGCCCACTATCTTTCTCGTACAAAGGGTGTAAAGATAGCCAATGGAGAATTATTGACGGTATGCAATATGGAGGAGGAAGTGATTACTATTAGCCATTATTCAGTGGGCTCCGTAACGCCAGTAATGAAGTTGATTCCAAAACGATGCGATGTTCTTTTGAGCGGCAGTAGTGATATTGGCATGAGGTTCGCCGAGTTAATGGAGAGGAGATTGGAGGGTACAATTAAGGAGTTGGGGGTTGAAGCCGATGAAGCTATAGCTCAATTGGATAAGGTAGGGATAAAATATCCCGGTGGGCTTCTTCATGCTAACTAGTCGCTAGATGAAAGCCACTTTTATAGACAAGGTATTATCACTCTAGCCCCAGGAATGAGTCATAGCTAATCACTCACTTAGTTCCTCCCGAAATTTGACGGCAAGAAACCATACAAATTCCGGCGTGAGAACCGCAAATTTCCCCATTTTTTCCCCTCTATAACGTGGCTGACGTTTTCAAGTGCCCTGGACCAATGCCCCCGACTCCCCGCCCCACATAATGTCATTGACGATGCACCTCGCTGTTGATGACCTTGTATCACTATTCGAGCCAAGCTTTAAGAAGATCTATGACTATCTCAAGCTTGTGGCTGACACGACTAGCAAGAAAATTTCCATCCTATTTGCAGGGCCGCTAAGTGTGTGTCCATTTTTACAGAATTATATACAGAGCCATATTAGCAGGAATAGCGATAAAATGCAAATACTAAAGACAGCTGACGGGTATATGTCTTCTTCTTTAATTGCGGGGAGATACTAATACAGTACTTGGATAGACACACTTCAGGGGCCAGGGGAGCAGCACTGGCGGCAGATAATAATGTTAAAAAGCATATTGTAAATGTCCGCGGCAAGACAAATGAAGTCAAAACCTTTCGTTGGGCGGGTTCTCGACTCGAGTTTCTACAAGAGCTAGAAGATAAGCTTGGGATCTGTCGCCAAGCCTTGATAAGCGCGGTAAAGCCTTCCCGTGAAATATCCAGGGAGTACATACGCTTAGTCAGGGCTTATGAGAGACTGCTCATTGAGAGAATCCAACGGCAAGGCTATTCAGCACCCACGATGGCGGTTTTCAAGGCTATGGATGAGGTTCATTTGGGCATGAAGCGGAGTGATAAGAGTAGGGAACTACGAGTGAGATTCGAAGCCGGATATGTGGCAGAGAAGAAGGTGAGAGTGCGGGGACCGGGGTTAAAGGCGAAGGACTTTGCAGTATTGCTTGGAGATACGGAAGCCACCGAATTTTTAAATAGGGATCGACTAGCAGAGGCTCCTTCATCAAGTAGTCGTCCTCTAGCGGATCCTCCCGAGGCTCAAAACAATACAAATCAGCAATCATCTAGCTCACTATTTCCAGGGGTATCTCAAGCTCCTCCCTCTGGACCAGAAACCCCAACACCGCCCGCAGCTAAGTCCCCGGCATCTTCTATTCCGCCCGCACAACCCGCTTCTCCACCCGTACCCTCTGCAACCCGGAGGACTCCTGTGTTTTCAGTGCCACCAATCTCGGCACTGAGACCGGCCCCGCCCCCAGCCCCATCTTCATCTCCACTAATTCCTGGAAGGGCCCCACTACCGCTATCAGGTGGAAGGAGGGGGCCTGTATTCGCAGTCCCAGCAATACCTCCAACTCCAACTCCTACACCGCCAACAGTTAGTTCACCCCCTCCACCAGCCCCAGCAGGTCCTCACGCAGCGAGAGCCCCAATATTTTCAGTGCTACCGCTGAATTCAGGCCGAGCACCTCCAACACGGAGAGGGCCCCCAGTTCATTCAGTGGCACCTATTACTCCCACACCTTCACCACTGGCTCCTCCAGTATCAAGAGTGAGAGCTCCTGTATTTGCAGTGCCAGTAGTATCATGCGGGCCGCCTCCTTATGAACCCTCCGAAACCCCCGTGCGGCCTCCTGTACGGGAAAGAGCTCCCATACCACCGGCCGCGCCTACAGGTGCAGGGGTACGTGTTCCAAGGTTTGCGGTACCCGCAGCGACTCCATTACCTGCGGGAGGCGCACCGATAGCACCGGTACCTCCTTCGTCAACGGGTCCACCATCTTTGGGTGCCTGCACCCCGGTATACCCAGTCCCAACAGTTGTGCCTGGACCATTGCGAGATGGCCACATTCCGCCGGCAGTCCCAATATCTTCTGGGGTGAGAACTCGATCATCTGTGGTCCCTACAATTTCGCCTCCGCCAGTCGGAGGTGTCAGACCTCCGGCATTTGCAGTGCCACCTGTAGCTCCCGCCGCAACACCAACCCCGACTGAGCCAACAGGTTCAGAAAGCTTAAATCCAGAAGATTCGGGGGAGCCCGGTCCAGAAACACAACCTCCAAAAGAAGAGGAAACAGATTTTTCCCAACATCAACCACCAGTCCCTTCCGCGGAGCCGATCCCAATAGTTAACGAGGAGACGATGGTCAGCTCTTCCGACGTACTTGCCACTCCCACACCCGCACATGGCGAAGGCAACCTCACAAATTCTGAATCTACACCTTTGTGCGCTGCAATTATCGCTGGTAACGCGGATATTGTCGATCAACTCCTTGAATCCGGCATGTCTCCTCACTCACTCGTCCGAGGCTCCCTTCCTGGTTTACACCTCGCCGCATCGCTCGGTCATGGCGAGATCGTAATGATATATCTAGGTGCCGGAGCAGACGCTAGTTCTACGGACGCTGCTGGTAACAGCTCACTACATCTCGCGGCAAAAAATGGACACACTGTTGTCATTGAAATATTATTACAAGGTGGAGCAGAGATGGAAGCTGTTAATGTGGCCGGGAATTCGAGTTTACACGAGGCAGCAGTTGCCTCGCAGGCAAAGGTAGTACGGCTATTGCTAGAAAAGGGTGCGGGGCTTGATAGGAAAAACTACGAGGGTAGAACAGCGTTCCTGGATACTGCAGCAACAGGGTGTAGCGAGATCCTAATGTTGCTGATTGACGCGGGAGCGGATTTCGAGGCCTCTGACACAGCGGGTAATTCTGCACTTCATCTCGCAGCTTCTGTTAGTGACGAGGAGCTGCTTTTGATGCTGCTAGATCTTGGTTTGGACCCCGGGGCCAAGAATTTGCAGGGAAAGATTCCATTGCATTACGCCGTCTCCGGTAAAAACGATCCAGCAATCAAAGTCTTACTTGAGATATACCTCGAAGAGATGCCGGCAACCGGTACCTTTCCGGAGCTTCCACAAAAAAAGCATCCACTCTTTGAAAATTGGTGTGCGAATGAAGCGAAGGCCGCCTTGTTTTATTCACTCAAACCATCCCCACATCAATCGATCGATACTTTAAAAACAGCACTTCGATGGACAGAATATAACAACAATATGATGATTGCTTCCTTGATAGTCGATAACATCTTTCAGCTCAATCCTAATGACCCAGATCCTACACATGTCCTTTCCGCGTTGCTACATTGGGCGGCAGAAGAGGGTCTTGAATTGGTTCTCAAGGTACTGCTGGAGAAGGAAGAGCCAAAAGTAGATAAATTTGGCTCAACGCTTCTGCATAAGGCTTCGTTCGCCGGTCACGCTGCAATTGTGGGTTTCCTTTTGGAAAAATTCACAGATCCCCAAGTTCGATCAACAGCTCTCTTCATAGCTTCCTGGAGAGGTCACGAACCTGTCGTGAACCAGCTCCTAGACATGGGCGTTGACCTCGATTCCAAGAATGAGGATGGGCAAACAGCCCTCCATTGGGCTGTGATCGCAAGTGACATGAAAAGCGCGTTGCAAACCCTCAACGCACCAGGAACACGGAAGCGGCCAAAGAACAGGAAGGTCAATGTCGGTACGATTAAGCTTTTAATAGACCGAGGGGCAAAGGTCAACGAACGGAATGGTGTTGAGCAAACACCTTTGCATTGGGCGGTTGTCAGAGGAGACCTCGAGGCCATTGAGTTGCTTCTAGAGAATGGAGCAGATCTGAAAGCTAAGGATGATGAAGGGGCAGATGTGATTGAGTGGGCGGCCAATTATAGCGAGACGGATGAGGTTTACAGGCTTATTAAGGGCTGGGAGCAGAGGTAGTGCCCTAACGGGGATTGGACTAGGTTAATTGTATGATGGTTTTTGGGCTGATTCGGGAGTCGGATAGCTTGTGTTTTGACGGAAGATTGGCGAGCAGTTGTTGTTATTGTACGTGATCTTTTCATGTTGGCATCTCGAGAAAAACACAATTTGTATTCATGCTTTACTGGGTAGGCACAAGTCCTCAGAGAGCAGTTATTGGATAGATTTTAACTTCTTGGGACGACGAGTTCCCTAACACTTCGGCCTAATAATTGCAAAAATGCCGAGGAACCCATCCCGCAAGTCAGTTTTTCTCATTGCGCTTGTTCGGGTTTTGGGATTGAAGTTTACGCTGGCCTTCAGGAGAATGGTCGATATTGATAGGTTAACCAAACTAACTCAGAAAGTATGGACCCCTGTGATACAGGATTCTAATAAAGGGTAGACTACAGTATTTAATGCGTTTAATTCTGATGGGGCAAGTTGATATGCGCCGTTCAGCTTCCGGACACTGAACCTGCTCGAGTAGTCCCAGGCATCTCACCCATCAACATCCTGCACCGTGAAGGCTTGAATAATCGGACCAAGTGCCATGTCGTTGGAGCTGCCTCCTCTGGTAAGGTCTTGTGCTTCTTTTATTTTCTAATGTTTCTTGGAGAGCTAAGCAGCTCTCTCTCTCTTTTTTTTTTTTGCCACATTTTTTGCCCCTTTTCCAAAGTAGGGAATTGTCGACTACATAGCACATGGTTCGATTTTTTTTGAACCCTTCCGGTAGGTGGATTGCCTTCCCCGCCAAAAATAACATTAGCAAATCCGTTCCTGGTGCTTTGTGTACCGGTATTGTCGTACAAGACACAAGCCATGCCGCCTTTCATAAACCATCACAAGCGATTCCAAGAGACCAAGCCAGCCCACAATATTTGCCAACATCCCATCTTGCCATCCCCTATGCCTCCCCTTAACTCTCCTCCCCATCCGCCCCCTCCCTCAGTCCGGTCACCTCCCCCCTTCATCCCAGGATGTTCCCCATACCGCTGCTACTCCTCTTGTTGACCCCAACCATCCTAGCTCAAACCGCATCCTCGAAACGCGGCCTTGTGGTTGTCCCCTCAAGCGATCACCCCGAGGATGACAGCATATGGATAACCCCCCCTACCACCCTAACATGGTATTATAACTATGGCTCCCGCCCCACATCGTCACTCTCTTCGAGTAACCTCTCGTTCGTACCGATGCTATGGGGCGACCACAACAATACTTTCGTTGAGGACGTTCGCGGGCAGAATGACGTGAAGTGGGTTCTTGGCTTCAATGAGCCGGATATGGGGAGTAATGTGGGTGGGAGTAACATCAGGCCAGGGAGGGCAGCGGAATTGTGGAAGAGGGATATAGAGCCCTTGAAGGGGGATGGGAAGGACTTGGGGGCTCCCGGTGTTAGTGGAAGTTCGGTCGGGATGAGGTGGTTGAAGGAGTTTGTCCCTCCTTAACCGGCATTGGATAGATTGACGGCTGATTAAAGATGGGAGGGCGATTGCAGATTTTTCGAGGAGTGCGATGGGTGCTCAGTAGATTTCATCCCGATACACTGGTACGGGAATTTCGAGGGGCTCGCATCTCACATTGGTGAAGTTCGCGCAACATTTCCGAACAAGACTATATGGATTACCGAGTTTGGCTGGGCGGATCAACCACTGTTTGTGCCCTCCCTCCTTCCCTTACCCCAGTCATTCGATCACAATTAATCGTTCTCGCGATAGTGCCCCTACTCAGAGTTTCTTCAACACCACCCTGAAGTATCTTGACCGCCTGGACTACATTACTCACTACAGCTGGTTCGGCAGCTTCAGGAGCGATGTTAGTAATGTAGGGCCTAACGGGGCGATGCTCAATAGTGACGGGGAGGTTACGGATATTGGGGCTTGGTATCTAGGGCGTCAGGGAGAGGGGGTAAAACCTGACAACGGTAACTCCGCGGCGAGGGTCAGGAGGGGAGACTGGGTGCTCTGGGGGATAGTTTACTTCATAATCGGTGTTTGGGCGCTTTAAACGGAACGGTCCACATCATATATAACCTTACTAGAAGAATTATAGCTAAGTTAGAGGAGATGCGAGGGCTGCTTCTTCCCGCGAGACATTTGGGTTGTCAGTTGGAAAAAACGGAGATTCCAATGGATCCCGAATTCGTGAATCTCATGACAATTATGGGAATGGTCGAGATATCATACCAGGAGAGACAATTCTGAGGCTTCGACGGATTTATATTTGTTCATTAGATGATAATACAACATTTATATCCACAGACAATAACTACAAATAACCTACGCCTTCTATAATAGCAATTAAAATCCCATACACCTGTATCAGATCAGAGAAGACAACAATGTCATCATACTTGTCTGACATGCACTAGAAACTCTGAGGGTAAAGGTAGAAGTATTATAAATTGAACGTTGAGAAGTACTTCTCAAGGGTTTCCCCAATTTTATTTTATTTTATTTTTTGGGAGAAGGGGGGTAAATATTTCAGTAAGCAAAGGAAGAGAGACTCCCAATACCTCCTCTATTATCCTCTATACAGGTGTATTGGAGGGGTTTTGGGGAGGGAAAAAACGAAAAATGGAGAAGAGATTATGATGGGGGTGAGTTGGTGTAAAGCATTGGTCAAACGTGAGGTGAACCCGAATATGTGCGTTCCTTCACGATTAATTCCCTAATTCTCGACTATTTTGAGGCCAATGTCTAGAATATTATATCTGGGCTGGTAACAGGGTCTCATATACTAAGGAAGCCGTTTTTGGTTTTAAAGGAAACTTTCTTATGGGAGTAGGTAATTATGTGCTGTACTGTACTAACGGCGCTTCACTGGCGCTGCTATGGTAGAATTCTTACATCTCTGGCAGTAGCGGGGTATATTGGGACTTAATTTAGTTCAGTGTCATAACTTACATGACATAAAATTAATCGCGATTCCAACAATGAAATCAACCAACCAAAATGTCACATCTCAGATAAAGCATGTACAGTACAGTACCCGTTCGAGAAAACAAATATCTTTTCGCCCCCCNCCAAAGAAAGCAAGCCGTGTTCCAAGTGACTGCGCCGAGCACAGTACTTCTACTAGGAGCTTGCCAAGCCGCCACCCTACTCAAGGGCCAAAAAGTAGAGTATGATGCCCACCGGTAGATCTACTCCTGGAGTAAGCGACGGAGATCAAGTGCCGGGTAGCGGAGATCGTGGATGGGGTTCAAAAATTCACAGGGGAATCCTTGGAATCAACGAACGACTACACCACCCAATAATTTTTCCCAGAGTAGATACTGTTTGATCGCTGCTACGATTACATCATTAGGCTCCCAGAGGGTTTCCTCTCTGACCGAATTTTTGGAGGGGAGGGAGATTTTCGAATAAAAGCACCGGTAGTAAAAAAGCTCTCCCGCAGCACGGGATCCATACTCCACTACCCGCTGCTGTGTTGTGTGCCCAAGTACCTAGCCGAAATCATAGCCATTGCTTGGTCTTGTATATCGTAGAACTCGCGGATTATCACCCGTGGTCTCGATTTTTAGGCCGGCCGAGCACAAAAGTTGGCGAGTCACAGTCATATTGATAAAGTTCGCATGCTCTTCTAGTGGAGTACTGTGCTACCAGCGCTTGGAAACTCTTCGCTAGCCCTCTCTCTCTACAGTATTATTCAGCAAAACAAATCGTGAGAAAGTTTTATATTGTCCTGGGAGGCATATCCAAAAGCAGCTATCTAAGAGGGTCTTGCTATTGTGTTGTTGTTAATCGGTATTATTCTTGAGGTGTAAGGAAGGGCATGAGAATTTTTCTGTTGTCTGTCTGTACTTTACTTAGTGCTGTACTGTACATGGCCAGAGTAATTGAGGTGTCATACCAGTACTTAGCCCGAATATGCGAAATTCCAGCACTCATCGTTTTACTCTCCACAAAGGCTGATAATCATGAGCCGAGTGTTGGCTTAAGCAAGGAATATCACATCGAGGATCTGTTTGGCTGCCCGCCCTTTGAAATGACTGTCATCTCAAATGACCAAGAGCCAAACAGCACCTAAGTTGTGGCACACCTGGGTGGACTGGCGTATGGCTGATGAGTAAAGTGCCGAGAAGGCTTTCCAGAAAGCAGGGAGTTCCTCTCGAAACCCCGCTCCGAGCAAGTGCAACCGCTCCTCCATACTTTCCAATAGACACTCCCTCCCCTAGTATGGACATGGGAGGCAGATTCGGGGTATCTTTTATGTTCATGGACTCCGATGGCAGCAGAGGGAAAATCGAGGATTCCAAGCCCTCATTTTCTGGATCTTTCGATTCGACCTCTACGCAACACATTACCTCACTCGATAAAGCTTTGTTATTCTATAGCCTTCTTCTAGTGCCCGGGTATTATTATTTTTTTCACCAACACCCGGAAATACACTATGGTCTCAACCCCCCTAGGATAGGTCGAGAAATCAAGCTATGGACATTCCTCTCGGCAATCGTGTCGAGCACATCATAGTCTCCAATAAACCAGAAAAGAGAAGGAAAAGAAAGGGCCTCCAGAAATTTATATCTAAGCTATCAAAACTCATTCGCCAAGTGTTGACACAGCTAGCGACTCAAATTCTACATCCGTAACGCTAGCCCTGCTGACAGTTCACGGAAACAACAAAGACCGAGGTAAAACACCTTCTGACACATCCATTCAGAGAACCCTAAGACCATTGGCCGGGACCCCACCTGCACCTCCCATTTGCTTTCGCCAACAACAGCTGCCGCTGCTGCAACGTAAATCCCAACCTCCGATGCGCCACCGTCTGCGATCAACAGTCAAGAAAAGGCAACCAGAGATGCAGCAGGCGAATGATCCCGCATGACACTCAGAGCTGAAAAGAAAGAGTACCCTCAGGCAAAAGATCTTCCGTTGCTAGAGAAATCGGATCCCCTGCCCCAGGAATGAATATCGGCACGGGAGAGTCTCCCATCGAGAAAAGGTCAAAAATAGCAATCAATCGATGGGCTTGATTCTCGAAGAACATTTGAAATTTATTTTAGCCTACGGCAGTGGCTTGCTCGTTTTTCCCCGTCGGAAGGAGAGGAAAATACGACTCACGGGAACTTCCGTTCCGTGCGTTTCCCCACCCACCCATGATACCAGTGCAGCGCCCACATGTGGTTATGAGCCTTGTGGTAACCCTAACCCTGCACGAGTGACGATTGATGAAAGCAGAAGGGAACGCGAGAAAACGAGGCGGGTAAGTGAACCGACCGACCAGCAGTTGGTGAACAGTTCCCCATGAATGAGCTTTTCCCGGGATGGCGCCGCCTATTTTGTGTGTGTGTGTGCGGTTGAGTCATTTACGATAGGCTGCTCGCAGTTATGTATCCCGCGAAGGGGAGAGGGAGGGAGGGAGATAGAGAGGTTTTTCCAAGAGCCGAACCCGGGGACAACGTGGCAAAGATGGTGGCCTTATTTCGCGGTCAATTGGGCCCTAGCTAAGGCGGCGGGGAACGGAATGGTGCGATAACAACATCATCGAGTCAAGAATGATTTATTGGGTGGAGTGGGGAAGATAGAGGTGGGGGGAGGCGAGGCCAGGCGGAGGGGTCTGTGAGAGAATACTGTGAGAGAATACGGTGAGGAGTATGGTGCTCTCTCTGGCGCCCGGCACCTAATCTCAGTTATTGAAAAATCCACCGCGGACCATTGCATGCTATGCTACCCCCCCTTCTTTACTAATTTGATCCTTACGGGTAATTCCACAGTACAGTGCTCGAGTACTCGTACTGGGGGTGGAGAGTAAGTCATGCGAGCTCGAGTTTAACCAGCCAAAATTTGGTGAGTGTGGCCGCGGAAAGAGCCAAGTTAACCCTGGCGGGTTTTTCGAAAGGGGAAAAAAGCCAGGCGAACGCAAAAAATTCCAACCACAAAACCTTCATTTTATTCCGCTCTCTCATTGGCCAATAAAGCTGGAAGCCAATGAGAATAGGTTCCTCACTCAGCCTTAACACCCCGTCCTTTGTGCTGCACATAGTTTGAAGTTGGCATACACCTTAGGCTGAGTTTAGTCAAGTCGGTTGCCGTACTCGAGTGTGGTGCTGGAAGAGTGTAACTTAGTATGGTGAGGGACATCTGTAGCCGGAATACGCGGACAATCATTCAGGCTTAGTGGCAATATGTTAACTTTCCAAGCATGGCCACAATACAGGTTAATCCGTTGGAAAATACTATATTAATTGTTTTGCCAAGGAAGATAACAGTAGCCAACATGTCCAAGACATTCCCTTGCCCCATCATACCAAAAGTTCGGCAAACTCCTAAACCCCAATATCTCGATGAAAACTTTTGAAATTCCTATCCCCTCTCCACTAATGTGCAGAGAATCGCCCACTATACGATCCGATATAGCTGTAATTCCCACCAGACCGATGGTCGAAAATGCTTTGGGGGTTGAAGTTGAGGAGTATTTTTCCGGCAAAAGTACTCGGGCTACAGGCGTCCTTCACCGGAGCTACTTATAGTACGGCTTTGGTTCTGTTGGGGTTTAGTTACCGGTAGTCATATGATTACTGCATCTTGCGGCTCAATTGGACCCTTGTATGACAGATCACTTGCAGGCCAAATCCAACCAAACGTTGTCATATAACCTACGTGTACCTGCGTGTAGACCCACTAGAGGAAACGAAGGGGGTGGACAGATGAATAACCTTATACTACAACCGTAATAATATTTCTAACTTGTCGGCTCGCTGGCGACTTAGATTCGACCACATCGCATATCCCACAAAGACCTCGAAAAAAAACAAAAACAAAGTGTACCGTAATGCACGTCTCTTGGGCAAAAGGGGTACTCTGGGGGAAAATAGAAACTTCTTCCTTCTCTCTGCTTGACTGATCCCCCCCCCACCCCCTAATTTCTCGTCCCGTCTTGCAGGAGTGGGCTGTGCTGTTCGACTAGTTAGCGTTAGTTTATCGCTTTCTTCTCCATTTGAGGCGAAGTGAGGTGAGGGGACGGAGGAAGGGAGGGTGAAAGGGAGGAGACGGGGGCACAATGTTTGTCCTGCGTTTTATGCTGGTGTGTATATTGTATGGAGAACCGCAGTGGAGAACCGCACCGGTAGGCCTACTGGAGTAAACTGCCCTCCCCTCGCTTCTCATTCGCTTTGGCAAGAGGTGGGAATATCCTGAACTCGCAGTGGCGGAACATCGACCTCATTGATTCCACTCGATCTGGTCGAGTATATCGCCCTGTTGGACGTGCGCGCGGAGCGAGGCGCATGCTAGGGTTATTCTCTCTTTTATGTCCGGGAGGATCCAACCTTATTGGCTTTGCTCACTCATTGGAGAAATTTGACAGCCCGTTGGGTTCATAGGTTCCTATCGTGGGGTCACCGTTACTCATTTGATGAACACATGAAGAGTATTGATTGTATCATGTGCTAGCTAGATAAATAAAACCATATATCTCTCGTTCTTTCTTTCGCCCTCTCTCTCTCTCCTCTCCTCGGCTCCTCCCGAACACTTTCGTCCCCCCGCTGGCAATTTAGTCGCTACCTAGCAAGCGAACAGAGTGGTCCTGGAGACGCTCGATATACTTCCTTGCCCCGGCATACTTTCGCTACTAGTGTTCTCTTCTTTTTTTCCTTCCCACTTTTCCTTTCTTACCCATTCGTACTTTCTGCTGAGCTGTCTAAGTTCTTTTCTGAGCGGGGTATGGTTTTTGGTGGCCCCACTTGGCTGCTGGGAATTGTGCTAAATTGGAAGCAGTACTCGATTCTTTAAACCTTTGTTTGATTTTTTTTCCTTCTGGCAAGGTTGGATTTTGGAAGTTGTAATCATGGTAATAAAATTTTCTATTTTCCCCCAGGTCAAGATTGTGATGTTAAAACTTGGAATAGGTGGAAGATGATGCAGCAACGCGGATGCACAAGGTATGTTTCAAGCACCCGAATGCTCTCGGGAGCTCGTTTCTCGGGCAGTGTTTCAATGGTTAACGCATCAATCGTTTCCCCGTCTCAACAATTAGCAACTTGGGTATGCACCCCAATTTCCCCAAAGAACAGCCCCCCCAGCTCATCAAATTGTCTCTCCCCAGCTACTACCTCTACATCTTCCCTGCCCTCCTCCTTGCAACCGGCATCGTCCGCTCTCTCTACTACTCTGTGCGGAACGCCCGCATGAACTACGCCATAGACTCCGAATCCCAAAATCCCGTAGCATGGCGCACCTATCCCCCCAGCGCACTATCAAGCTGGTTCAAGCGCACAATCCAATACCCGGCGCTCTTCCGCGGCCGACACCGAAAGCCCATAGGCTGGTACACCTTCCCGACCCGCATAGAGACAATCCTGGTGGCGGCATACTGGCTGCTGAACATCATCTTCCTTGTGGTGAATCGAAACCAGAAGGGCCTCGGCGGAAAGAGTATCGACTCGGTGAAGTTCATTGGGGACCGGGCGGGCACGCTGGCGTTGTGGAATTTACCAGTGTTTTTCTTGCTCGCGGGTAGGAATGATTTTCTGGTTTGGTTGACGGGGTGGAGTTACTCCATGTTCCACGTATTTCACAAGTGGATTGCGAGGTGTGCAGTGCTGATGGCTGTGGTACATTCTTTGGCATATGCGATTTATATGTATCAAAGTTGGTATTCCCAGCCTTGGATACGCACCCTCTCCCTCCCCGAGAGTGGAGGGATTAGTAGAGTCAAGCTAACGGGGAAATAGTTGGACCCGAGAAACGAGGCTGGAACAGAACCTATTGGCTGAATGGCATAGCTGTGGGTTTTACCTTGACCTGCCAAACCCATGCGAGACTGTCGTGATTGCTAAGAGAATCTTAGGCGACGACGACGATGGGAGTAATCCTCGTTCTATCGCTATTCCCCTTTCGTAAGAAGGCGTACGAGTTCTTTCTTTTCTGTCATATCATATGCGCAGTCCTGTTCCTAGTCTTCCTATTCCAGTATGATCCCATTTCTTCCCCATATTCTTGATCGCGTAGCTGATGATTTTGAGCAAAAGCCACCTAAAACTCTCCAAGACAAACTCCTACGACGGCTGGATCTGGGCTTGCGTGTCAATGTGGGCCTTCGACCGCTTCGCCCGCCTCCTCCGAGTGATAATCCTAAACGCCCGAGCCTTCTCCTCCGACCCAGCGAACCACCACCTCGCGCGGGCGAAATTCGTAAAGGGAACCGACATCATTCAATTAACCGTGTACCCGTCCGCGGAGGATGTGGGGTACTTCCCCGGTGCCCACTTTTTCGTCTTTCTGACGGGGAGCTGGAGATTCTGGGAATGCCACCCGTTTACCGCTGCGGATTGGAGGCCTTCGGAACCGACGCTCACTGGGATGCCACAGAGGACGCCGTCAGGTGCGAGGTCGCTGTCGGAGTCTTTGATGGATTCTCTAAATGGGTCTTTGAGTAAGGAGATTGGTGTTAGAAGAGGAACGCCGAGGGGTAGAGCGGTGGTTGGGAGAAGTGGAAGTGGTAGGAGTACGAGTGGGAGGAGTGGTGGTGGTGGTGGCGTTAACAGAAGCAGTAGTGGAAGAAGCGGAGTGATGCGAAGCGGGAGCGGCAGAAGCAGTAGCGGAAGAAGCGGAGTGATGCGAAGTGGGAGCGGCAGAAGCGGCCGAAGCGGCATGGCAAGAAGTGGTAGCGGAAGGAGCAAGAACAGTAGAAGCGAAAGGGACAGGAGCAGAGGAGGCTCAAGAGATAGGACAAGACTCCGCGGCGGAGAATTAGACCTCGATGGTCTTCCCGGCAGCGACCTCGGGCTTCGGGGTGGCGGCCTGGACATCGAGGACGCCGAAGCGATCCTCGGCCTCCGCGGGGGTGACCTTCACAGGCAAAAGTCAAGAAACATATACATCGTCAAGCAGAACGGGAATCAGGGGAGCATATTCGTCGTGTCCGACACCGGAAAAGGTCGTCCCATCTTCGACGCTTCGGGCGCGGGTGGCATCGAGAGAATCGGCACACCAAGAGGCGGTCTAGAACGTAGCAAATCCGAAACCACCCGCAAAGAACTAGCGAAAGCAAAAATCGCAAAAGCCCAAGAAGTAGCGCGGGCGAAAGAAGCCGCAGCAAAAGCCAAAGAAGCGATAAGAATCTACGAATTGACAAAGGCAAAAGAGCTAGCGAAGGCCAGGGCCGAGCTTGCAAAATTCAGACAAGCAGCAACCCCACCAGTCGAGAACCCGGACAGCGAGAAGAGGCCTGCTTCTTCTTCTGAAGGCGGTAGCAAGAGCGAAGAGCCTCCCAAAGAACCCCCCCTCAATAAAGAAAAGGAACCAGTAAGGGCAGTAAAAGCAGCCGCGCCAAGACCAGAATCGTCGAAAAGAAAGCCGAAACGCACCCACTCCAAGACAGAAACCAAAGAAGAGCGGGCAGCGGCGCGCGAGAAACGTGCGGAAAAGCGGCGCAAGCGCGTCGCAGAAAAGGATGAAGAGCCCGAAGTTGAGCTGGAAACCGACACAGAAGATATCAACGCCGGCGCGGTGGAGAAGTACGTTCCCGACCTCCGCGGCATAAACGAAGGCGAAGATGACGACGACCCGGATCAGGAGAAACTAGCCTTAGAGCTCGCTCTGGGCAACGACCTTGATGATGACGAAGATGAGGATGAAGGCATGTCCATAGAAAAAGAGCTAGAAATGCTTAAACAGCGCCAACGCGAAGAGGCGGAAGCCCGCCGTCGCGCAATAGAACTCGAGGAAGAACAAGGCGACCTCTCCCAGATCCTCGTCGCCACACGCATGGGCTCCGTGAACCGTCCGCCAGGGCACCCCCGTGGCCCGCCCCGCCCAAAACTAACATTCCTGATAAAGCCAAGAAAAGGTATGACGGCCACGTTGGCGGGCATGATCCGCGAGAACGACGAAGCGCAAAGGCGCCGGGGCATCACGAGGATTAAAGAGTTGGAGATTAAGTGCCTTATTGAAGGCGCGTATGGGATTAATCGACCCATGCACCTATTTGAGACTGCGGTCGTGATTGCCGGTGGCGTCGGGGTGACCACCATACTCCCGTATTTGGCAGACTTTGTCGACCGCTCGCGTGGAGTTGGTCCCGATAATCGTACGCTCACGCGCCGGTTTGTCTTCGTATGGACCGCGCGCGAGGAGGAGCTTGTCGAGAATGTCGTTGTTAAGAGGTTTCCCAAGGGCGTGCTTAATCGGGAGGATGTGAGTTTGCAGCTATACGTTACGAGGAAGAAGGCCGAGGGGGAGAAGAAGCTGCCCGGTGTGCGCTATCGCAGGCCGAATATTCCGGAGATTCTGGCGGCAGAGAAGAGGAGGTTGGTGGGGAGGATGGCGGTACTCTCTTGTGGGCCCTCGGTGCTTGTCGATATTACCAGGAATGCGGTTGTGGAGTGCTTGACACAGGAGAGGAAGCATGTGCAGTATTTCGAGGAGAGTTATGGGTGGTAGAGGGGAGTTTCTTGTTTGCCTGGTGTAAGAATATTGATGCGTGATGGGAGGCTGTGAGTG
Organism: Tuber magnatum; assembly: GCA_003182015.1. Lineage (NCBI taxonomy): Eukaryota > Fungi > Ascomycota > Pezizomycetes > Pezizales > Tuberaceae > Tuber > Tuber magnatum. The sequence continues at coordinate 145,663 of PYWC01000102.1, forward strand.
ACGGTTCATGATTGTGCGCATACTTTTTTTATTTGTTCCGACTTATCCCGTCGTTTCTTCCCCTCTTTATATAGCCTACAGCCCTTTGGGAAACCCTTTAAACAGTAATGAATGGATGAAGATATAACCTTTAAAATGATATTCTCCTAACAGTGATACAGAGCTGAGCCAAACTCTTGGAATGCGCCTCTCTATCGAGCTCGTCCGTAGTGCCTCCGAGGGAACGAGGGGCTATGAAAATGTGATCAAGAGGTATGCGTAATGTAAATGAACCTCTTGTCTCCTGAAACCTGAATTAATCCAACCTCCATTCCCCGAGGGATATCGGCTCTGGGTCGCCGTGTCCCGAGGGCTGTGATACTTGCCCCCGGCAGGGCCGGAAGCAAATCATTCTGCATACCCCAAACCCTCCACCATCACGGGGAAGTGTTGGACATCCATTCAAGCCGAGGTCCGGGTCAATCTCCAAACAAGCCCAACCCTATGACAGAAAGCCCATTGACGAGGTTCTCACAACCTAACCTAGGAATTCATGGCGGTGTGTTTCCGGCCAAGTGCTAAGATCACTCTTTCAGGATATGCATATGATGTCAACAATTGCGTACCCAACCATCTCCGAACCACCTACGCTCTGAGAAACGGAATCGGAGCGTTTGGTATGTCCTGGCGATAACCCCTATTCATAGACATTCGAACCCACGAATACCCCGAGGGGTTTCCTGCTCTCCGAGGCTAGAGTGTATTACGAAATGTGGACTTGTAATGTTGAGGTCTCGAGGTCATTCAGATCGCCTATATGAATTTGACGAAGTCCCAACGGTCAAAAGCATTAAACACGTCCGCAACTTCCGCTCTGCGCCTAAGTACACACCGTCTCTCAGACTCATCCGAAGGATGCCCGCACAGACCAAGGCAGCCCGACGGGATCGCTGGTACACCAAGCGCTGCCGAGAAATGAGGTCAATGCACCCGCTTCTCCCAAAGCTCCCCCGGACACTCCCGAAAACCTTCCCGGTAGGATGTCTTGTCATTGCTTACCGCCCAGATTCCCGCTTCTGCTCCCTAATTCACCTCCCGCCTCCATGGTGTTCGTACCATATAGATCCACTTCAAGCCATCACCTCAGGCACCTCCGCCCTATCCCACACTGTCCGGTGACCCAGCCCAAATATCGCCCTCCACTCATATACTTTCCCCCTCCATCGCCAATCCATCGCCAATCCATCGCCGTAGAGAGCAAAAGATCCCCGGTACTAGGTTCCGTGACGACCAGTTTATACTCCTCACCACACGAAATAGGCCCGAGTAAGTTTGGTGCAGCAGTAGAAGAAACACTTGGTCACGTGAATCGCCTGGCGTGAGTAACTCAAATTTTTGGGGTTTTAAACGAGGCTAGGCTGGTGTAGGTTGGTTGTACCAGAGATGAGTAATAATATCAAGTTAACTCCGATAAAGAGAGAAGGTAAACACGCCAGCACCGACACAATGAGTCAATACACGAGCAAATGAAATCTGAAAAAAAAAAGGATATAGTGGAACTCCTTACTACGCCAGAGGAAAAAGAATCATTATCGGTACATTACGAGCTGAGAAATTAATTAATGAATGTGTGAAGGAAAAGAGGGAAGAAGAGAGCATTATGGCTCAATATGTAAACCCCGAACCATTCGGTTTCCACCTCCGTCCCAAGGAAATTTCCAAGCCCTCTCATGCATCGCCATCAATCGCCACCAGCGACCGCTAACGTATGTCACTCTCGGGCCTGCGCCAGAAAGGAAGGTGTCCTAACGTTCCGGCTGCATGATTAACCAACGCATCGCAGGGGCTTCTATCCAGAATATCGCTCATTGCACATGCAGTACTTGAGTTGGAAAAAGGATCTCGCCCTACCACCCACCCATCTGAATTTGTTGGTGAAAAATGAAAAGAAATGAGAAATCCGAAAACGTAGAAATCGAGCAGGACTAACTTCATCCCGACTTTGCATGACAACTTGTAATGGCAGGCCTAGATGGTTTTGCGTAGGTAGAGTACCAAACAAAGCAATTGGCTACTTCCTCGCAATATCCATTCCTTGGAAAAATCTTATCAGATATCGCCTTGCCGGAATCATCCACGGCATACAAATCCGCCCCGTGACCGGCCAGCGTTTCCCATATGGCGACGTGATTGTACACTGTTGCAAGGTGCAGGGGTGTCCTCCCAGCACCATCTCGTGCATCCACATCCGCGCCGTGGGCAAGCAGGAGCTCAGCTGCCTCTAGATTCCCCCATGCTACAGCGGCGTGGAGCGCCGTGTCATCGTCAAAAGTTTTGAACTGGACGTCGACACCTTGGTCCAGCAGCATGGATACCATATCTATGTAGCCGTGTCGGGTGGCCCAGTAGAGTGCACCTCCGTCTCCATCTTCGAGAACCAGGTTGGGCCCCTGCTTTAGTATGAAGGAGACCAGTTCGTTCCTTTCGGGGTCGTTGGAAGTCAGATGGGACATAGAAAGCTCCCCGCCGTCATCGTGCTCCATCCGAATAATGGGCAGGGAATGTCCCTCCGTAAGGATTCGACGGACCAGTTGCTCATTGCCGAGAGCTGCTGCCCAGAAAAGCGCGATAGAAGCGTACTTTTTACCCAGCGCAAACTCTTGAAGCGTGGGAATGAGCATTCGGGAGAACCGACGACATGACCGGATAAGACGGGTCAGATCGTGAGGCTGTAATTTCTCGGCTACTTCGAGGATAAGCTCATTTGGTAATGTAGTGAAAGACATCTCAGCTTTCTAATGTGGGTGGAGGAACTGGCGCCAAAGAGAATATGTAAACCGAGGAATTGGGGCCCAGAATTATATAGTGGGGCATTCGTCAGGTGATACCTCGTTAAAGGGCCGGACAAAAAAAAAGGCCATTGTGGACGTGTGATGGGCTATCTGGGCAGTTGGAGCTCTTGATTGACGTCGCCTAAAGCTGGGCGTCTGCCGGTTTGTGTTTTTGTTGTCAACCGGCAGTAGGCAGGGCAGAGTGGCACGGTGAGGGTAAATCCAAATATATTCGTCCCCCCGGAAAGGAAGCATTCCAAACTAGGCACTCTATCCTACGGCATTGCGTTCCATGGGGCAAGCCAACCCTTCTCAACATTCCAATAATTAAACAAAAACCAACAACAATTTTTTTTTTTTTTTTTTCAAAACACAATTTCGAAACTTAACTTCCCAACCACTCTGCCTTCAAATTCTCCAAACAATCCCCCTTTGTCCTATAATGTCTAACCAAACTCTTTATTTTCATGTAACCCTTTCCACAATTTATGCATGTTCTCTTATCCCCCTTATAACAATCCAACCACTTCAAGTTAAAAGCTAATGTATTCTGCTCCTCCTATCTGTATACTTCCTATCTCTCCCATATATTCTTTCAAAATATCTCCTGTACAATCTCCCTGCATCTGCCCTTTACTCTAAGGTATCTCTCTAGTCCTGAGGTGCTCTTCTTTCCCAAACTCCCTCCACTGTAGTTGCTACCCCAACTTTTACAACCAGACTCTTACTCCAAAAAGTACCTTTATCCCTACAGGTGCATGCTATCTGCAAGTACCTCTCTTGGCCTAGTTTGTACATGTTCTATTATCAATTCTCTATTTCTTAATACTCTTACTATATTGTGAAAGGGATTTCTAAATATAACCTATATATTTGGAGGGTCTGGTAGTATTGAGGGGATACTGAGTTCAAAGTACATGTACTCCATCTACCAACTTCATAATATGAGGACTTGGGTGTCCTTGTATGTCTTAGACATGTCAGGACAGTTTATTTTATATCTTGAGTACCTTTTCAGATGTCTTCTCTCTTCTCCACTCATATATTTCTTATGTTTCATTACTTCTACTCAGGGTATTAGTCTTATCAGCATGTAGTGACCTAGTCATATGAGACCCTTGATATGTCACAGTTTTCCTAGTCTTCTGTTATTATAGTAATTGTATTACTCCTCCTTGGTCTATAATATCTGCTTTCTCTGTCTTAAGTCTCACACCATACTGATATGTATTGAGTATATATTTTAGTTTTCTCATATGATTGGCCTTACTATCTTGTCTAAAGCTCACATCACTTCTGTATCTACTAGGTGGTTTATGTAAATCTTCATGTGTCTTGGGATCTATCTCAGTTCTACCTTTTCATACTACTTCAATATGTAGGATATTATGTTCCATGTATCAATTCTCTCTTCTTTTCTCTCTATTGATTATTTAATATGTAACCAGTATGGGTACTAGATTATGTTTTATGTTTTGTAGTTAGTTTTATAGTATTATTTGATACCTGTATTGTTTCGTATATATTACTTGATACATACAAATGTTTTATGTTTGGGTTCACAGTATTGTTTGATACTTGTAGTATTTTGTATGCATCATTTGATACACACAATATTTTATTTTTGGTTTTACAGTATCACTTGATACTTGTATTGGTTCATGTGCTATTACTTGATACACATAAGGTTTAATGAAATTGCTCATACTAGTTATAAGTGATAAGTTCTATTTAAAAGACTACTGATTTCTATAATAGAAACAGCAGACTTCAACTGATAGTATTTCTAATATACTTGGTTGAATGGCTATATCTTTGATTCCCCACTGCACCCTCTCGAAGCCTCTTTTAGTAAGTAACGCTCACTCCTTGTTGATTAAGAGGCTATTGTCACGATCTGGCTAGAGGAGTACTTGCCAGGTGATGGCAGCAAGGAACAGATTTCACATATGATGTCGTTTAGATGTCATACAGTTAAGTTATTCTTTCACACACATGACCTCATCAGCAGGTCATGGGGTTTGTTTATGTTTAAATTGGTTTTACGTACATGACCTCTTTAGCAGGTCATGGGGCTCATTTATGTTTGATTGCATTTCGCACATGACGTACAGTTGACGTCATGGGGAGAGTCTAGATGGGCCGGTAAGGCTTACCGACAAGACAGACTCGTTTATGTTTCGCACGTGACCTCGTTAGGAGGTCATGTGGTTTGTTTATGCGTTTGATTTATGTTTTCACACATGACGCCGTTTAGAGGTCATGGGATGGTTTATGTTTGCGCACATGACTCATTTGAGTCAGGTAATAGATTTCACACTTGACCTCGCTAGAGGATCAGGGCTGGGTTAGGGTTGCGGGAAGAGGCCTATATAAAGGCCGGGTTTTCACAGATGGATTAGCTCTTCATGCAACCATCTACTATTATTTCCTATCTACTGCTTTACGCTCTTTACAATACAAAAACCTTTACACTCCAAACCTATCTGCTAGACAGATCAACTATAGAGTCAAGAACCTATCCGCTACGTAGATCAGGTTAACAGAATAAAAACTGATACTCTCAGCGCTGGTGAGAAACCGATTCTTACATGAGAATACTAAGATAGGGCCTAGAGACTCGAGCAGCTCTAGGACACAGCGCAGCATAGTTCGGAAAAAGAAAGAAGGTCGTTACCTGTCGCGAGTAACACGAGTAGTGGGAAACCATAACCGCTATCTGCTCCTATCGTAATGCTATATAAATAGGACCCCGGTCTAAACACATTACATAATTGATAGGTTTGTTATTAAAACTGAAAACACAATCCTTTTTACTAGTCCCAATATGTTCTCTTCTAGTAGTACTATTCTGATTGCGGCCAGCACCATCTAATCAATATTTCTGTCTCTGTGGAGAGGGCACTCAAATCTATAAGTATTTATCTCTTTACTTTCTATTCTCATCTTGCTATACCTGGACTCTATACACTCTTCCTGCCTACTCAGTGCCTTGTTAGAGTAGAACTATGTCTCTGATCTTCAGTTCTTAACTATCTACTTGTTATGCTCTTCTATGACTCAGACTTTGTTCTTAGTTATTTAGTTATATACTCTTGACATAATCTCTCTTTCTGAGTATATTATTCCTTTCTTTATTTGATCATGATGCTACTCTTTTCTAGTTGTACGATACTATATGTGATCTTGTTCATACTTGTGGGTAATCATTCTCCTATATCACTTTTGCCAGAACCAATCTTGCTATATCCTAACTAGTAGGACACTATACTCTGCACTTAGTATATAGTCAGCTGTTCTATTTGGGGTGCTTGATACCAATCTGTAGGTATTGTTTATTGCTACCTGGATTTTGTTGAGTAGAGTTATTATCTTAACAAAATCTAGTCTGTAATAAATTACTAGTAGGTCTACTGACTGCAACAGGCACTGGCATAGAACCTCATATGGCCTAGTTCCTCTTCTGTCTTTGCTCCTATATTGCCTGCTCACTACAGTTAGACAATATCCCACTTTCTTTGCTCTCTTGATCCAATACCTTATAGTGGTATTTATTGAGCTACTCTTCTTTTCAAACCAAACTCTTAGTACCCTCATCATGTCTACACTTCTAATTTCCTGTTCTCCCAACTTAATCAGACTCTACTTCCCTCCTCCTATGCTTATTCAATTTATCTTCACTGAACTAAAGGTTATCCCCCTTTCCATTACTACCTTATTGTAATCCTTAAATATTTCTTTCAAATATTCTACTGTTCTCTTTACTGTACTTAGAGTTTATTACAGGGCCTCCAGGGACCCAAAAAACAAGCGCTCCTGGTCCTGTTTCCTGCCCCAGGCTGCTCACAGGCCTGGAGCAGGGTGTTTTTACAGGCCTTCCCCACCCTATCATCTACTAAAGACCCTGTCCTGCCCATACCCTAGATGGGCTCCCATCATTGTTGGGTGGAAAGAAACAGGACCCCGTTTAGAGAAAGACTGGGGTCGGGCCCTGGACAGGGGCAGGGCAGGGAAAGCATACAAAATATGTCCTCTGGGTCTATGTAATGGCATGACCTCATGGGTAAAACCCACCCCACCCTACTCTATAATAAACACTAACCATATGTTACTATACCACAATTAGCCTATTGTTAATAAAGATGAAGGCAATCCTGCTGACCCCTGGTATATGCAAGTGTCTTGGTGGAAACATATCATGCTAGTAAATATATATACAAAACGAAAATAATGATAGCAGCAATGATTCTTGTAGGACTCCTATGTTTGTATTAAAGGTCTAACTTATTTACTGGTTAAACCTGAACTAAATACTTCTATTTTATTACCATATTCTGGTCTATCTTATGAGCAACTTTTCACAATCTATATATAATAGCATATTGTATAAGAAATCTCTTTCTATATTGTCAAACTTATCTTCTATATCTATTGATACCAGAGTACAATTGTTGTAACTATAGTATTTCTGGAACTCCACTGTTTCTACAAATATATCATATACTAATTGATTCTTTTGAGGGCTATACTGTATTTCCCTTTTCTCTATATAGTTTTCTATGCCCTTTAGAACTATATATTCTAGCATCTTTACAATTGGTAGTAGTAGGTAGATTAGCTACTATAATCTTACCTTGTCATACCAGTCCTTATCTGCCTTAGCTATTCACACTATTTCTAGTACTTGCCAATCTTCTGATCCCTCCTTCATGTTGGAAATCATGAGGTGCTGCTAGGCATTCTTGTGTGATCACTCTGGGAGTTCTTTTTTAGGAGTGCATCATGGCTTTAGGCATGTATGGGCATGTTTTGGCTCTGGATATGTACTAGTATATATATATATATATATATTTTGACTTTTTAGGAAAGCATTCAGAATGCAGGAATGCATCAATGTACAGAAGGGCATAAAGTCCATAGAGAAGGATGAATAGAATATATAGAAAGACATGAAGGCTATAAGGAGGGCTGGAAAGTTGGATGCCCAGGGACTGAAGAGTGAGATTCTTTGTTTTTTCTTTTATTAGCTTGGAAGTTTGCAAGAGAGTAGAAGACACACCTATTTGGATAGATCAGAAGATATGATTCTTTTTGTTGTTAATATATACTCCTGTTTTTACTATTAGTTGATGATATAGTAGCAAGTGAGGAGAGGAGAGAAGAGAAGAGTTTTTTACCTACCTGCATGCAATCGTTTCCTGAGTCAGTCCTTAGTATTTTGTTTTGTTTCTATCAAGTGATAGTATATAACTACTGGTACCTAAAACTTCAGTCCCAGGTTGATAACTTTTAGCAATCTGATCATATTTCTTCTTATCTAGAACCTCAAAAATAGATAGTCTATCTTGTCTTTTCCCATGGCTCTATTCCTCAGCGATTTCTTTAGTACTTTCTGGAGTTCAAATTCTTCAACCTCTTTGATATTGATATATTTGGGAGCCTGGTTCTGTCTCTCTACTAGTCTCAATTATTTTCCAAGTAACTTACTCATCACCACAGAGAAGAAGTGTTCTACTTTCCTATTACTAACTAATGAGAGAATTGTTTTCCCCACGTATATTGATCTGATTGCTTTGAAAATATCTGAGTTCTTTTGGTCTGCCTAGCTCTACACCCAGTACTTTATACCTTGCATTGATCAGTTTATATCAGTACACTTTTCTGGTCAGGTTTCATACTTCTCTGTCCTCAGATCTCCAGAGCTATTTTAAATCTCTTTCTATCTTATCTAGTTTGTTGTTATCCTACCTTTCCTTGAGTCTTCCTCCAATCACTATCTTTCTTTCAAGTTTTCTTACAATCTTTTATACTTTCTCCTGTAATATTTTGGGAGACTTGTTTTCAATCTCTACTAGTTTTTTTGTCACCTTTTACTACTTTCCTGTTTATTAGTTAATCCTAGACTTTTTTAGGTTCTGTAGAATCATATAGTTTATAACTAACATTGAGGCCTAGTGTTTCAGTCTTATTCTATTACTGTATCTTATTTTAAATGTTATCTTCTTGTAGAATACTAGGTTGATGATCTAGATTGATTAGTATGTTGCGGTATCTTGATTGTAAGTATTCTATCCTCTCTTTCTGGTTTATTTTTCTACTACTCTCGTTATCCTATTTCTTTTAATATCTCTGCTCCTTCTCTCCTACTAATAGTTTTTGGCATTGAAGTTATGATACTGTTTATGATTATATTTTCTAGAACCTTGTTTAAGATCTCTCTTGTCTCCTTAGCAATCATATTTGGACTCAAGCAAACTGCTGTAATACTCTTTTCCTCTTTGCCCTTCTTTATATATCTCCCTCCTACCAATTCCTTCTCCTTACTGCTACAAGTAAATAGTACCACTAGCTGTAGTCTTACATATATCTCTATATTCCTATTCTTAACAAAAGAAAACAAAACTATATTATCCTCTAATCCTCTATGCTCTACTCTCAAACACTTTGGTAGATCAACCACAAAATCTACCTCTCTCCAACTTAATCTTTCTAGTGCCAGCACTTTATTTCTGATACTCCTCCCATATTTATTGTACTTACTTGTACTCTTATTAAAAGAGAATACAAGGTTTCTTCCCTCCAACAGTTGGACCTGCTAAGGTGGATCTCCTGATAATCTTATATTTTGTGTCTAGCCATCTTTCATGCTCTGGCATTTCTTGAATCTTCTTATTTTGTCATTGATCTCTGTTTTTGGACCTATTAGTCACTCTGCTTACCAAAGTGTAGTCTGCTTGGACTGGAGTTGTCTTGATATACTCCAGGATCTTTAACTTTTTTCTAATTACCTAGTACTATCTGCACTCTATGATATGTAATGTTCTATTAGGCTATCTTCACTTTGAATTCATATGTTTATACTACTAGTACAGGCCCTTTCCAATCTCATAACCTTAGGCTTTTCTACTACACTGGTAATCTCTTGTCATATGAGGAGCATCATATAGTGCATATGCAATAGTTTTCAACTCTCAATCTACTTCGATATGTTTTAATGTAAGATATCTCTAGCATATTAGGACAATTGTTTCCTCCAAGCAATATTATCAAAATCTTCTCTTTTCTCTCATTACAATTAAAGAAAAGTTTCTTCCTAGAATCTCCTTTATTAGCTCTGTTTTCTCAACTCTTATTACAAGATTCCCCATACTTTCCAGCTAGGTTTTTATAGCTGTGAGGTTGCTTTCCTATTCTAAATAATAGTTTTACTTTAGAGGGTCATCTTCTCTATATTGACTGGTATTTTGTCAAGGACAATATTACTTCTTATTGCTCTAGTTTCTAATCTTTTGATAACTAGTAAGAATTCCACAATAGGATCATCTCCACTATAGTTTTTACTGACTTAATGTTGTCAAAGTAGTTGAACTGATTCTACTTCTATTCTTTAAGGTATTTTTGTAATATATCTATACTATATCTCTCAAGCTGAGTTGCTTTTGTGTTGTCCACTATCTGGTAGATATTTTCTTCTCTGCTTCTCCTAACTACTGAGAAGAAGTACTTTTTATTTCTATACTTTGATAGGATATTGTTTAACTACTGTCTCAATCTCTCAATATTCTATATGAGTAGTAGCTAGTAGTTATGTTTCTTTTTGCGAAACCAGATTATAAAGTGTCTAGCTCTCTCAGGAATCGCATATTCTACCTTCTTCTTTAAGGCATTTCTGTTCTTTCTAGTCATATCAAGCTGAAAGTCATCTGGCTTGTTCTAACTAGCCTTTTTAGTCTTCTTTATCTAGCTTAGTAGTTTCAGAACTATACTATAAACTCTTTTCTATTGCTTAGCTCAACTCTGTCCAGTGGGTTCCACTGGCACTAGGATTGGAGCCTGGACTTCTATCCTGGACCTTGACATCAGCCAAAAAACATATTTACTCCCTATACCTCATGAGGTATATGAGGTATATGGAGTTAAAATATAAAACTCCCTTTGTTGTAGACCTTATTCATGTCTCTCTTCCTTGTACCTAATTCTTGAGTGATTTAGTCTTGGTCCATATCTGCTCTCTTTGTCTAATTTTGTTCAACTGCCAAAGATGTTGTATGGTCCAAACGCGCTGTTCTCGGGCTACTTAGGTATTAATCCGCTCTCCTTGAAATATCCAGTTTCACCTTTAATCCCCCACATGTCCAGCGCCCTTGCCTCCTATTCATGAATCATTCAAGCCCTTCAATATCTTTTGTGCGTCGCCTCATGTTATTCCATGTCCTCAATTCTTAATCCTTCTTGCTCCTCTTTTCTGCCTTGCCATCGCAACAGATCTGTTATCTTGTCCATCTAAATTGGGACGCGCCATGTCTCCTTCGGTTTATCTTGCCAAATGCCTTTTGCTTCTCCTTAAACTCTCTTTTGATATGCCAATCTCCTTGATTGACATCTAATATTCTACCTTTCATGACTCCATTGTGATGCGTTATGCATAAACTTTGTTACTCCTGATAACTCTTTTCCTACCTATTGACTCTCCATAGTAACCTCCTGTTGTATGGTTTGGGTAGCCTCCGAGTTCTTGAGATACTTGTTCAATTGGGCATCGTCCCGCTCCCGTTGTTTCTCATGATTTGCTGGTATAATCTTTTTCTCATAGTCGCATTTGCCCCACTACTCAGTCAAGAATATCACTCCCCCTCACAAGATCCATTAACCATCATGATGTCTTGCTTATTCCTTGTGCTCAGGTTGCGCAGATTGCTTTCTACACATGGCCTATGGTACCATGCACGTCCTATTTCATTCTTAGTGGAATTTGCTACCTTTATGCCGCCCCTATTTATATAATAATTTATTCTAACGATAGTTATTAAGTAGTTACAACTACCTTACTCTTGCGGTGTTCTCAATTGTCCTGATCGGAACCTTCCACAAGTCCATTAATCTCCGCCCCAGCCTCCAGGTACAAATTGTTCTCACTCTCGCTTCCTTCATCACTAGAAACCTCTAATTCAAGATAGCCCTCAGCCTTCAGGGCCTGTAGAGGGGTACGAGATTTATGATCCTAAATAACCCCATTTTCGGGTAGTAGGTGCTTTATCCATTTCTTTGTATCTTCAACGAGTTTCTTTTGAACCTGAGGAGGTAAGTGCTACCAGGTTGCCTGTTGCCGCAAGTAAACATTTGACCTAAGTATCAATAAAGCACAAAGAGCTTTACAATGTCCCATTCTCCCTCGGAAAGAACCTGAACTTACTCTGGGCAGTTAAGACCGGGAAATCCGCAGGTTGAATAAATGTTCCTGTGGCCCATGCTTTCAACGCATGATAGATACAAGCTATTGTAAGAGATATCAGGACATCATTGATACGACCTAGAAATGATTTGTCTTTCTACCTCGCATTTTTCTATTGCAGAACCAGTTGTAGTATAGCAGTTTTGCTATCTCTGGTGCAGCAAACCGGAAGCCACATTCCTACATTCATTAGCCTTTCCTCATCCCATACAGGGCGTAGTTAGTTTGAACTCACCTCTTGCGTACTTGGATGGCAGGTGAAGCAATCGTTCTCCAGCAAATAGCGCACCTTTGCTCGAATCTCTGTTGGTGATTTATGTTGAAGGGCATAGTAGTCTTGTACTAGGTTCCTGGTTTCTGAAACAAGATGCAACCTAGCACTAGACTGCCTTGCTTTCAACTACATAATTCCATTGTTATCGGAGAGGCTCTCTTAGAACGTTTGACGGTGGGATTGTACTTACAAACGTCATAGCATGCTTCTACATGCCTATACTGGCCCATCCGAGCTTGGTAGCTGCTTTCACCCAGTAACGCTTCAGCAGCAAATCATTTTCACAAGGCTTGACAAAAGGATTCACGAACCAGGTATGATACTGTACCATATTTGCCGCGTTTTCGAAAACTACCTTTTCCTCTCCTTGCATAAAGTTTGAATGCTTTGACAGTGTGGTTACCGGGTCGACAATATCAGATGTAGCATAATCCTCCAAGGCTGGTTGACGTCCAGAACTATTCGGTAGTATAGTTCCTGAGGCTAAAACTGAGGGAGTAAAGTTTGACAAGTTAACTCTCAAATTGCCGGAATGCTGTTGTGTATCCTGGCTCTGGGATGGGAATGCAGGAGTAGGTCCATCAAGAGCCAGCAATGGTGACTTCTCACTAAGCTTTATTATCAGCAAATTGTACCTAAGATCATAAATTATAGCTTACAAATCTCAGCCTGCTCCTGACCCTCCTTGGTTCTTGTTAAAGAACTTTAGTAGGATGCTTTGAGAGTCTGTGGTGACATTGGGGTGCATCATCGCTGTTCTCATCGATATCCATGATATCGTCTTCAACAAATGAATCTGCTTGAACCTGAGCTCTCATTGGCGGAGCATCAACATTAATCGTTACAGTTGAAGACCTTTGAGAGGATGCTGAAGTCCGGGGGACTGTTGATATTACTGCGTGTGATCTTGTATTTAGTGCTTTGTAGTTAATATATCCCCAGGAGCCCAAACACACCTCTGTTCGTGTTCCCACTTATTGGTGAAGGTTTCGATTTGGAAAGGGCGAAGGAGAATGATAGAACAGAATATACAAAGTTATAGAGAAACTATACGAGATATAGACCTCGGGCGTCCTATTTGTGACGAACAAACCTATTCTATTTTACACTTCAGGGCTAGTCAGGTTTTGGTTTACCTTTATAGTCTGTATACATCATGATCCTGCAGTCGGAGATGCTAAGCCCTTTTGTCTTTCAACATCTCAAAAGAGACGCTCTCAGGGCACGATGGGACCAAGCGGTAATTTGATATGTGCTATTCTAGGAGAGGGCTCTCTACCCATATTGCTAGGACCCAATACCTAATTAATAATACTGCCGCAACCACTTGAGAGCAATTATGTTCAGAAGTATCTTATGAGAAGCATGCTGATATTAGCTAAAGAGTAAGTATGTTTAATGGCCTATAATACCTGTCTATGTCTATATAACCAACAAAGAATATGGTTAACATGACAAAATCACTAAAAGTAAGTATAGCAAAGCAAAGTCCTAACAGACAGAAATGGTGTAATCATAGCACAAGGAAAGCCTAAAAGGGAAGAAAAACAGAGAGACCCAATGAAGCAAAGTGAAGAAACCCAGCCCAGAAAAGAAAACAGGGAAACCCAGCAAAAAAGAAAAAAAAAGGAAGAAATCCATCCCAGAAAACAAAAAGCCTAAAAGAGACGAAAAACAGAGAAACCCAAGGAAAACAAAGTGAAGAAACCCAGCCCAGAAAAGAAAGCAGAGAAACTTAGAAAAAAAAAAAGTGAAGAAATCCACCCCGGCAAAAGCCCAAACAAGACGAAGGCAGTCACCAAGATCCCACATCTTAAACTAAGCCTGAGACTCCCAACCCGGAGGGGGATGACTTGGAGCCAAAGCCTCATGTTGTTCATCTTGATCCGTGTAGAGGGGCATATAATCTGCACACTGTTTTCCTCGCGCCCAGGAGATCAGCTCACGAGAGTGTGATTGAAACCTAATCACACGCTGGTCATTACTCTTTATCCTTTTCTCCCATCTAGCTTGAGACCGAGGAAAGCCACTTTTGCGCTTTGCCTGGCGCAGTGGATCTTCTTCCAACTCCGAGTCGGTATCGGGTTCTGTATAGAACTCGGCAATATCAAACTGACCAGGATCCAAATAATGGTCCCCACGCCTCATAATAGGCATATTGGCACGAATGGGGGGAGCATCGGGAGGGCCACCCACAGGAGGAGCCAAGGTATGGTGCAGGAAGCGAGCCGCGGTGAGAGGTCAGGCATTGGAGGGATGAAACTAGGCGTTAATCTGATCATCATCGATCAGTTCAACCTGGTGGGTTGTGTTGGAGGTGGCGTTGTGGGGCTGGATATCTTCAAGGATGCCCACCAACCTTTGGGGGTATTCCCCATCCTCAAGGTGCTGAGAAGCAGCTTCACCAAGCTCTTGTAGGGTGTAATGCCTCTGAATTGCCAACCAATTCCTATTTGGCATTCCACCTGTGCGAACTACCCAGGGCAGTGAGTGTGTGGTTCCGGTGGATGCATTGGTGGTCTCAATGTAGATGATCTGGATAGGCTCTTTCTCGTAGACAGAGGACGGGGGACGAACAACGACGACATCTGCTTGAGTGCCAGAAGGGCCAGCAACAACTTCATCCTCATGTTCATCATTGGAGTTTATTCGAGCTGCCTTTCGCAACTCGGCGGCTTTCTTAAGAATGTGGGCAAGGAGGGAGTCGAGAGCATGGCGGAACAGCTAGTAAGGTCTGTCACGAGGGGTATTAAACTTTACTTGAAAGCCTTTGAGAGTAGGATGTAAGATCGCAGCCATCCTCACTTCTTCCCACAAGGCCTTGCCACACTCCCTCCTCCAGGTAATATTCTTTTCCTTGCATTGCTGTAAGATGATGTTCCTCACAGCACGGTACCTCCTCCTGGCAACGGTGCCCACCACTGTGTTCAGATTCAGCTCAGTTCTAAATTCCACTGTAGGAACTAGCGCCATCCTAGTAAGCAATTAGATCAACAATGACCAAAGCTAAGGAAGGAAATACAAGGACATACAAGAGACTCACTTATGCAATGCAAGGAAGAAAAAAAGTGCGGCAGTGGGAGAGGTTGTAACGTGTTCGGGCTAGGCCCTAGTCACGTATCGGTACGATAGGAGCAGATGGCTTCGTGGTCAACACGAAACGAGCGCTGCTTGATAAAGGAGGCTTCGAACGGGATGTAATAGGAGATCAAAGAAGTAACCGTTCAACCAAGTATATTTAAGAATACTATCTGTCGAAGTCTGCTGTTTCTATCGCGGGAATCAGGGGTCTTTAAATACAGCATATCGCTTATTTCCAGTATGAGCGATATTGCAAAACAATGTGTGTATCAGCTGATAGCACACGAAACAATACAAGTATCAAACGATACTGTGCAACCAAACATAAAACAATGTGTGTATCAACCGATAGCACACGAAACAATACAAGTATCAAACGATACTATGAAACCAAACATAAAACAATGTGTGTATCAACCGATAGCACACGAAACAATACAAGTATCAAACGATACTATGAAACCAAACATAAAACAATGTGTGTATCAACCGATAGCACACGAAACAATACAAGTATCAAACGATACTGTGAAACCAAACATAAAACAATGTGTGTATCAACCGATAGCACACGAAACAATACAAGTATCAAACGATACTGTGAAACCAAACATAAAACAATGTGTGTATCAACCGATAGCACACGAAACAATACAAGTATCAAACGATACTGTGAAACCAAACATAAAACAATGTGTGTATCAACCGATAGCACACGAAACAATACAAGTATCAAACGATACTGTGAAACCAAACATAAAACAATGTGTGTATCAACCGATAGCACACGAAACAATACAAGTATCAAACGATACTGTGAAACCAAACATAAAACAATGTGTGTATCAACCGATAGCACACGAAACAATACAAGTATCAAACGATACTGTGAAACCAAACATAAAACAATGTGTGTATCAACCGATAGCACACGAAACAATACAAGTATCAAACGATACTGTGAAACCAAACATAAAACAATGTGTGTATCAACCGATAGCACACGAAACAATACAAGTATCAAACGATACTGTGAAACCAAACATAAAACAATGTGTGTATCAACCGATAGCACACGAAACAATACAAGTATCAAACGATACTGTGAAACCAAACATAAAACAATGTGTGTATCAACCGATAGCACACGAAACAATACAAGTATCAAACGATACTGTGAAACCAAACATAAAACAATGTGTGTATCAACCGATAGCACACGAAACAATACAAGTATCAAACGATACTGTGAAACCAAACATAAAACAATGTGTGTATCAACCGATAGCACACGAAACAATACAAGTATCAAACGATACTGTGAAACCAAACATAAAACATAAAACATAAAACCCTAGTAACCCGTACCGGTTACAGAGGTAATTGATCTATCTTCTCAAGAGATTATTGGTGCCGTTATAGGTCTATCAGATGCTTTTACTGATCGAGAGTGTTTGCGTGACTGGATAGAAAGATGGAGGGAGTGGTTACACCTTAAAGAATTAGCGGTTGTAATGAGAAACTTGATGAGAGCTCCGACTTACCATATTGGGACTTCAAAAGGCCAGATGAGGTTCTGCTGTTAAGAAGCTAAGACGTATTCTATGACCGCTAAGTGGAAGATCAAAATGAGATGCAGAACGATCTTATTGAGCCACTCTATAACCTTTTGTGATACCCACAAGATAATAGAACTCCCGGAGAGTAAGACAAGGTGATGGGATAAGGTAATGGGATGCTAACGGTGATTGTTAATGATCCGATTAATTATTAGAGGTAGAAAACATACCTTTAAATATCTGAAATGACCTTGATGAATGAATGAACTGACAGAAGTGAAGAGGTTTGGTGATGAGGGAGAACGGAAGGAAGGAAGATGGGGAGGAAGGTGGTGCTAAATAGGACGAAAAACGAGCAGCTTGAAAATTTGAGGTGTTTGTTGAATATCCAAGTTTCAACTCGGGCAGCAAACCTCTTGAAAGAAGTACTATGTTTGTCATACAGGCAAGATCTAAAGGCCTGTTCGGAATAGACAAAAGAAAGTGTACAGAGATACAGCGCCGTTCAAGTACAAGTATACGAACTTATATTCTTACCCTGAATAAACTCGCTGTACTATTGAAGGTATAAGTCAAACAAACTTGGAAAAGAGCCCTAGATCGGTATGAGTAGTATGCGACAAGGATAGCCCTAACCTATTTGTACTGGAGATTTGAAATTTCTCATATAAGCAAATACATACTTTTAAATATGGATCTTGTAGGTACAATTTGACCATGTAATGTCTTGGATCTACTGAGAATAAGATGCAGAAGGAGTGTGATTTTTCATGATACATTGTATGACACAATGGTGGACCGGCCCGGGGGTGGGTACAAATTAGGAATAGTGCTAAATGGTTGGGTTGCATTCTGAACGCACAAAGGGGTGGACAACCAGTGAAGCACTTGTGTGAGCAGAGAGGATAGTTGAGGATAATTCTACTGAACAACGTCACATTTGGACAGAACTTTAGTACAAACTTGCACTATATTGTTATTCAAAGATATAGTGTACTCTACCTAATTTGCAAGCGGGAGGTATGGTTGGGACTATTGATTTTTGTTCATCATTTATGCACTTCTCACAAGCTAACAAGGGGATCTAGTAGGATAGTTTTATAAAATGGTACAGGAGTCACAATGTCCATACTGTACAAAAAGATACAAGTCAAGTACATGGTACAGAAACCATATTGAAACGGAGCACCCAACCTTTGTACATCCTAAAAGGATTGTACGACAAGCGATCAAAGATGAACCGCAACCCCTAGATCCATTTCCGGAAGCAAATGACCTATTTGATTCAATTGACCTTTCAGAGGTAGATTACGAGCTGGAATCAGATCAGAGTGAAGTAGATTCTGATGTTGAGAGTCTCAACCTCTCTGAGAGTGAAGAAGGTTTTATTGAGTTGGATGAATCGTCCACAGCAGCAAATAACAACACTGCAGGGAGAGTTCTCCCTAATGCGGTATAGCATGAAAAGGCCAAAGATGAACTATGGGAACCCTTTCAAAACAAAACTGACTTCAAACTTGCCTAATGGTTTATTGAAGCAAAAGTATCTAAAGAGTATATTGGCAGGTTTTTCAAGAAGGATATAAGGCCAGAGAACAGCACGATTAAGTCTGTCTACCATCTCCTTCATGCAGTTGATGAGCTAGAATCGGGCTTGGGAACGAAAAGTTAGAAAGAGGGCTTGGTATCATTCGATGAGCTTGTAAGTAGATCAATTTGTATAAGGTATTTAACTAACACGTAACAGGACCTTGAGGACGGATCTTGGCCTGAGGTTCCTTCATCCACACAGAGATTTTTTTACCGCAATCCCATTGATTGTGTCAAATTCCTTCTTAGTCAAAAAGTGCTTTGCAGAGGACATGGTTTATGCACCAATAAAGGAATAGAATGGCAAAATACCTGCCGTGAGTGTGTATTCGGAGATGCATGCAGCTGATTGGTGGTGGGAGACTCAGGTAGGTTACAATAGGACATTCTAAGTATAATAGGGGTACCCCTAGGAAGATGGATCCCAAGGTTGCGACCGCACCGAACAACTTCAAACTTATCGCCAAAAGTTCACACAGATGTAAGAGTAAAGCAAACGGTAAAACTTAATATCATTAAGCCTGACGCTTCACTCAATTAAGGTCTCGAAAGGATTGATTGTTGGAGTAGGAGAGTTCTGGCATAGACTTTCAGGTAGTTTTATCTTATGCCAGAAACTCCCCCATCAGTTTACTCCAACTATTCAAGCACACCCTTCTCTGCTGAGGGTGGTCCGACACGTCTTCTGGCATACCCTTTGGGCATGCATGTGTCGACACACTGTAGTCGGCATTCACCTTATATGGTTATCGTTTCTGCGCTGCATTTCCATTTTGCCCACCTGAGTGAAAACTTCTTCATATCAGTGTCTTGCCAGTGGCTAACAGTCAAGACACCTGATGAACTGGATTATCTATGACAACCTTCCTATATGCATTTATCTCTACTTGACCTTGGAAGCTGCCGTGAGCGGTTTATCTATCTAGTATTTATGGTTCTTGGGCTTCTGGTGTCTTCCACAGGATACAGTAATCGGGGAGTAATCCAATAGGCGCTATCCACGATCACTACCTCAGATATACCTTACCTGTGGTAGGAATCATGCTTTTAGGGTCTCTGGACTTCCCTTTCAGGGTTTAAAGCGTTGGGGACACTTTCGGGCTTGGTAGGTGTAAACCTCTCCCCGTCGCCCCGGCACCACCCTGGACTACCTTCGGGACCCCCACGGTCAACCCCCGCTAACCCTGTCAGTTCTGGTCTGTTTTACTCCAAACAACTTATAGGAGGTGCTCCACCTTCCACCCTATGCCCCCTTATATATCCTGCGAACAGCTTACGGTTAACCGGACGGCAGCAATGTATACGGTGTTGCACGCAGGTCTCCAAAGATCCTGCTTTGCTAGACTGCACACAACTACGCAACCGTTTGCCCATAACGTCCGGGCCTCAAGGTGGGGCCGGAGGGGTATGGTAGGAATAATGTCTCCAATTAACAGCGTCTTCGGAGCTNCTTTGCTAGACTGCACACAACTACGCAACCGTTTGCCCATGACGTCCGGGCCTCAAGGTGGGGCCGGAGGGGTATGGTAGGAATAATGTCTCCAATTAACAGCGTCTTCGGAGCTGCGTAGCTCCTCCAATAGCATCTCCTGGAACCCCAGACTCCAGTATTATGCATGGCTTCACGTGACAAACATTCCGGTCATTTTTCCCGAACTCCCCAAGGGACTCCATATTGAAAGGTAGGGTAACTCAGGACTTTGGGCAGGGTAACCCAAGCTTCATGGCAGGGTAACCTGATCCTGAGGGTAGGGTAACCTTGTCTGGCAGACAAGATAACCTTTTCCTGTTACCCTGTCTATCCCGTTGCCAGAGATAGACACTTCTGACCTTTCTCCAGTTACCCGGCTTAGCTGAGTAACCACTACTTCAGAGGTCCCTAAGTATGCTGACACTGCTCCCGGGTGTACCCGGACATCTAAGTACCTGGCCAGCTAGTTCTGTTCATCTCGGAGCCCGGGCCATTGTGCCTCCGTAGGTCAAGTACTTACTTGCCTGCCGGTTCCCACCAGTTCGCCTCTGCGCTACCTGTATGGGTGTAGGTTCCGACTGCCATAGCTCATGTATGCTGGGTCATTACACTGAGGTCCGAATAGACTGTAAGAAAGTACTGGCATATTTGTACTAACCATATAAACAGGATAGTTTACCTGAATGAGCAACACTTGTACCGATCATTTGTTCTTCAGATGTTACATTTCTCACAAAGTTCTCAGGAGATAAAAAAGTGTGGCCAGTTTACCTGACTATCGGCAATATCTTGTCAAAAATGAGAAAGAAATTATCCAAGCACGTGACTGTCTTATTAGCACTTTTGCCTGTCCCATCAGAGATGCCCGGGATAGCGTCAAAAGATTTGCAACAATGACAAGTGAACAATGATATTCTCTGTCAGCTTATAGAGGCTATTTTCGCTCCATTAACTGCTATGGCAAAAGCCAGAATTGAGGTCGAATGAGCCACTGGCAAGGTTTGACAATCTTTTCCATGTCTTGCAGCATGGATTGCGGATCATTTAGAAAATGTTACTTTGCATGGAATTCAGCAGAATCAACATGCGGTCTGTGAAACTCCGCCAAATCAGTTGGGAGTCTATATGGGATGTTTTGCAGCTAAACAGAATTACACAAGGAGTCGCACACTTTTCACCAGATATTGTAACGGGGATAGGGAAGCCACTGAAGATTTGACTAGTCTTGAGTTTAGATTGCTTCCCAGCGTCTTTTGCAGAATTTCAAATATTAATCAAGCCTCCTTACCAAAACCAGATATCCTACACGTTGTCTACTGCAGAATATTCGAAATGCATCTCATGAAGTGGGTAATTGGATTTCTCAAGAAGTACCAGCGACTGCAGACTTTTGATGCCGTTTGGAAGAGTCTGCCAGCCTATTCTGGATATTCACTACCCAATAAAGAATACAGTAGAGTTTCACAATAGACTGGCAAAGAAATGAGGTATTTGGTTAAAGTCCTCTTGCCATGTTTTGCCACTGCACTATGTTGTCCCAGTGCCTCTGAACGTCAAATCTTTACCAGGGTGCTGGCTTGTGTTCAATCAATTGTCGACTTCACGCTTATGGCACAATATAAAAGTCTTACTGATAAGATGGTTTTATACCTTGTGCAGTACCTCAAAGCCTTCTACGATTACAAAGATGTCTTTAAAGAGTATCGGAAAGATAAGTCGACAGCCCGAAAGCTATGAGAGGTAATATCGAGAATACAGAGTACAAACAGTCATATAATTAATCAACATCGACTTTCAGGTGTTACTATGGCTCAAAGACGGCACGTTGCGGATGAATAGCGTCAAGAGCTCATGGGTGTAGTGGGAGGTATATATAATGAGGATGTCGATTTCACCTTCATTAAGATACACCTATTAAGTCATTTTGGAGACCATATACGGCGGTTTGGAAACATCCAAATGTATTCGACTGAGTCAGGGGAGAGCAGCCATAAGACCATGGTCAAGGAGGGCTATAGATGGTTGAACAAGAACGATGCAGCCTATCAGATACTATGGACTTATACCAGACTCGACAGCTTCAAAATTCACAAAATGAATGTCAATGCTCACATTGCACGTCCTATGTGACAAACGCAGGAGTAGAGCTTACAAGGAGCATCTCGGATCAGCAATTAGACGACCAAAGGGGCTCAAACCAATTGTTAATGAAATCGCAGAGTTTGAACCATTGTTAGACGATTTACCAGGACTCATAGTTGATTATTATCAGCAGAAATCAGTCAGAGATATCACTTTCGATGAAAACTCTATTTGGAAGTTCACAATTGAAATCTGCCGTGTATTACAGGTTCCAGTAGAAAACTTTCAGGACTCAAAGGAGCTCACATGGCACATCCTCCGCTGTACAGGAACACAGCTCTGGAAATCGACAGGATATAGTAGGAAAGATTGGATATGGGTGGATTCTGGTAATATAAATATCTATGGAGCACTTAGGGGACTCTATCCAGCTCGTTTGGTATCGGTTTTGAAGGTTCGCGATATTATCACCGGCTCAGTTGACCGGCTTGTACTTGTAGATAGGCTTTACATTGAGAATTCTAAAAAAATTAGCAATATTACCAGACTGGTTACCGTCATATTAGGGATGGGACAGAGATCAGCAACAATATAAATTGTAGTATGTATCAAACGTATCATGGGAATAGTACATCTGGTTCCAGAGTCTGCAGAAGCTGGGAATAGCCATAGGTATGTAAATAATAGGATTGATTTAGAGATGTTTAATAGAATATATTGAAAGATTATAGCTGAATATATCTTCATAATAGACTTAAACCTCTACAGTAAAATACAAATGAGTTGAACAAGGGTACAAAGGAAGAAAGGCACGCAGAAATAGAAAGGTTTAAATGAGAATAGGCTGGTAAGGTAAAGAAAAAACCATCGGAGACGGATTATAGTACAAGAATACCGAAAATCATAAAATAAGTGGGGTAAGGAACCATGGTGCAGTAATGAAGAGCAGGGAGTGACCACAAAGAACAGTGGAATGTGTAGAGGGTTGCTGGGCATGGACAGAGTCCCTAGGGAGATGAGGGCCAGGACAGAAAGACAAGGTTACAGGGAATGACCAGTAGAAGCAAGGCACTGAAACTGTGGTGAGGTTTATCCAGCCATGCTAGTCTGGATAGATACCTTTCAATGCTGCAATGGTGATTGTGGAAAAGGGGTAAAGATATTGGGGGGTCAGCAGACACAGAAAATGTAATGGGGCAATAGGGAGGCAGAAGAACCCACAATGGCTACAGGACTAATGTAAGGTGCAAATGAGCCTTACAGAAGCACAATGGGGTTCTGACGTGATATAATATTAAGTGATGTATGTGAGGTAGAGGGAGAGGAAGCCATGTTAACCACTACAGGAAGATATTAGGTAATACATGAAGGAGAATTTTTTTGCTGATGGAGATTGACTATCTCTAGACTACAGCCTAAGCTACAGTATGACATATTCATACTCTAGTTGCTAATCACACTTCAGGTTCAATAATAATAGTTAGCTTGCATAATTAAGAAGAGGAAAGAGCTGTTTAACTAAAGAAAGCTTTGAAAAGAGTATAGTAGGAAATCAACAAAGTAACCATTCAGCTAAGTATATTAGAAATACTATCAGTCAAAGTTTGCTATTTTTATTGTAGAAATCAGCAGTGTTTAAATACATAAATCTGTTCATATCCTGGATGAACAGTATTAAATACAACTAAGTATTAAATGATACTTAAAACAAAACCTAAAACAACTTAAGTATTAAATAATACTTAAAATAAAATATAAAACAAAATATAAAACAATTTAAGTATCAAATAATACTTAAAACAAAATATATAATATAATCCAGTACCTATACCAGTTACATGCAACCTCTCTCTTGGTCCTCCTACTTATTCTTTCAATCATTCTTGTTAAAACCTTGACCTGTTTCTTTTAGAAAACAGTTCATACTTTTGTACTACAATTTCATCTCTTATTCTGAAATCAAAGCTTCCACTCTTTCCATTCTTTTTTCTTTCAGTCAACTCCTCTTTCTCCTCTAATTCCTTCTTCTTCATCACTTTATCTTCTTCCATGACTGCTATCGCTGTCCACTTTTCTACTTTATCTATATATTTCCACATAGCTCAGTCAAGCTTTATCCCTCCATTATATAGTACTGTTTCTGGTAATAGCAGTTTGAATGCTTTTACTGCATATTTGGTTTCTCTGAGGCTAGTAGCATCTGTATTATTTCCTTCCTCTATTGTTATAGCTATATCATAGGGGCTATTGAATAGCACATATATTTTATCACTTGTACAATCAAGCTTTATACCCTTATATAGAGATTGTTCTTTTTGGTCTATTATGCCTAGTTGTAAGGTTCTCTATATGAGGGTACTTGAGTTCAAACTCTTCATATTTATATAACCATCTCCACTATCAGTTGTTTGAGTTAGGAGTATGTACTTACTCTCCTGTGAGTATTTAAAGAAGATTTCTGCAGAAGTCTTCTTGTCCACTATGTACTCTCTATATTCTAGTACAAATATAGCACTTTGCACTAATACTATCATCTCCCCAGTGGTTTTAGGGGACCATGCACAAAGATAGCTTTATTAAGCTTCTTTCTTCTTATTTTCTTCTTTCTCTTTCTCTTTCTCTTACACTATAGTGAGTCCACAAAATCCAGTCTCAATCCTTCTAAGACCTTTGTTATTTCCACCATCATCCTCTGCAATAGCTTTTAGCCACCAGCAGGATTGACCATCATTGTAACTTTCTCCCATGGGATTATCTGGCTGAGCCAAGAATATCTAGTCCATTGGAAGTCTGTAATCAAAAATGTTTCACTCTTATGCAAACAAAACAACTATCATGAAACTTTTTCCTTCCAATGTATCAAAATATAATTGACTAAAATTAAAAGATAAAGAAAACAATATGGTAAGGGTTAAATATTATGATCTATGATAGCTCAACCAACAGGCGGGTATCATATATGAATGTCTTGACAAATGCTGACTCTGTATCACTGGTTCAACACTCTTTTAATTGATATGATCTGCACAATCATGAGGCAGCCAAATCTTGCGTTGAATTAAAGGCTTATCAGTAAGTGGTGTTCTAAGGCTATTGATAGTTGTTCCCAGATATGATCTCATGTGTATGATAGCTTGGATATCATATCATACCTTAGGCATCGGAGCCTTGAAGTAATGAAGTGGTAAACCTAACCCTGCCACACTCAAATCTCTGTGAAGACCTTCTCACTTCGAACACTTAACCTCCTGAGCGTGGCGAGCGTTGGGTTACAAATAGGCCCCATCAACATCTAAAGGAGGGATCTCAATTCTTAGTTAGAATTGTATTGGAAAAACGTGTTGAATATACTCGTAACCCGGTGGTCATTTCCAAGTTTGTGCGTAACAGTTGGGAGGTCGAAACTTGGATGGGGCTTAGACCACACAAACTATCCATCTGTCAGGTCAAGACTCCAGACTTTCGGGTGCAAAGGGAATTACGTGCCACATATCACGGACGAGAGTCGCCGGCAGGAAACTTACACAATATCAGCCCTCAGCGAGATACAGGATTCCACCATAAGGCGAGAACAGTGTGCAACTTCGGATACCATAAAGTCCGTCCCGGACTCATTGGCCATCTCATGTTGCTGTATCATCCTTCTAAACAGTTTTCGGCCCATACTGGCAGGAGAGGTCAACTGCCCCTATGCACTTTATATCACTCATCCAATTTTATCAATAAGTGACTGCTCACATATTGCCTAGGCTAGTTTCGAGTATGAGCTGATATCCTACGCTTAGGCACAGCACAATGCTGTGCAGCACGGGACACGATTTTTTGGGGAAGCCACTGCAGGAAAAAAAATTGCCTTTGGGTAACCGTAGGCCGCGTTGCACAGTTCACTGCTCACAGATGGTACAGTACAGTACTAGCAAGGCCCCCCCGAGGCCTCAAAGCCCTCTCTGTCGGGTTCGTATGCAAAAAGGCGTTACGCACATGAAAATCTTTCGACTCGAAAACTTGCATAAATGTTTTTCAGCCCCAGGGCCGAATGCCCCGAACGCTAAAAACTCGGGAAAGCAGATAAACGGATATTTTTTTTAGTCCATCATACCCAGCTGTTTCACGCAAACTTTGTTGGATGAACGTGGTGGATGGAGGATGGGTGTTCGTTGCATTTCCCAGATGTACCGTAAGCTAGCTTTCTAAACACAGAATCATCCACAGTGTGTAACTACAATCAACCCGTAGACCCTTAGGTCTATATGCCCTCAACACCGTCCATCACCCCTCTCCGCAACTCAATAAGGGTTGTTGCTCGTACACATACAACAGCACTGGACAGACTTGGCATACACAAAAAGATATCATACAATCTTTTCTTGCACCGGTGCGGAAGCCAAGGGGTCCTTAGCGGCTGCAAGATCCTAGCCAATAAGACCCTACCAGAACTTGGAAAATGTCCTACATGAAGGAATCGAAAAATCGGGGGAAAATACTCAATTATTACGATACACGCCAAAAGCAATTACCATCTCTGCTAAAGGATCACTTGGTTTGAGATTTCATTGACGAATATTAGGATTTTTTGGCATCCGGGGGGTCAACTAACCCAATACCGGTACTACGGTACGTTTTACCCCTAGTCACCTTGGCGAACCCAAATATGCTAACGACAACGTGGGGACATTATTGGCTAACACAACGAGGTGGCCTAATGCAACCCCCTTGCGCATTACTGAAAAATAACCCTTTTTTTAAATTTTTAAGTTCCCCACTGCTCACACAGCTAACATGATAGAGTTTGTTTCTAGGAAGAGTCGAGTGAGGATCAATGCCTGTAACCAATATGCCATCCATGCTGGAAGTAACCACGAATCAAACCCCGAATACGAATACTGTGACAAACTCTCCTCATGATTCTTCTACACCACCATCTCCCTAGAAACAGACCCCATCTTCCAAGATAAGGCACAAGACCAGCTCTCACCTCCGCAAATAAACTCTTTTTTCTTGCCCCATAGCTCAACGCCCACTCAACCCTCCTTACCAACCTCGTAGTTACCATCCTTAAACTCATCATGTCAAGATTCTCCCCCACACAAGAATATATTTCCACACGGGGAGGAATAAAACCACTCCAGGAATACTCTTTCATAAGGTGGAATTTG
Organism: Tuber magnatum; assembly: GCA_003182015.1. Classification (NCBI taxonomy): domain Eukaryota; kingdom Fungi; phylum Ascomycota; class Pezizomycetes; order Pezizales; family Tuberaceae; genus Tuber; species Tuber magnatum. Next base: position 172,918 of record PYWC01000102.1, read on the forward strand.
TCACCTCCCCAGTACGGGCTCTGCGGGCCGCTTCCGGTGTTTGCCATCGTGGCCCACTGAATATGGTGAGATTTTTGCCCGAGTGCGACAGGAGAGGTAGATTCTCGTTTTCGGTATACCTGCAGGGGGGGTTATGCGCCCGACACCCGAGGACACGACAGGGCTTATGGAGAGCTTCCTTAAGATATCATTCTAGGAAGGAGGTACAGGTTGCAGCGTTGTACCCAAGATCCGAAAAAGTGTGGTTCCTGATTGGTGGGACATTTCAAAGATTGGATCTGGCGCTCCACGGAGGGTTCTCTGGAGAGAGTGATCTTATGCTGTCGCGTAGCTCCCCCGGGCCAGTTCTCCAAATCCCTTTCCGGGGGGAGGGGGAGGGAACAGCGCCCCATCGACAACCACCGCCCTTGCATCGGCGCCGGTGTGATCCTTATGCGGCATGACATTCAATGGCTCTGCTTCAATCAACCAACTGAGGATAATTGGCTGTTCTATAGTCTTTTCCCTCCACTTCCCGATAATCTCCTTGCCACACACGACTAATCTGCGGTACTGTGCTCCTTGTTCAACTGCCGCTTCAGTGTAAATCCTGCCACGGGGAGAGGTTACTAACAAATAGCGTAGCGGCATAGTGGGAGGAGTAGTTCTAGACTTCGGAGTGTGAGAGAAGGGGATGATTAGAAACTTCGTTTTCTTGCCTGTCTCCTTATTCCCCGAGTTAACTGTGGAGGCGGGTGTAAATGTGAAACAAAATCTAAGCCTTCGCATCCTTCCACAGATCGCTACGCATATCTCTCTTCCTCCATACATACCCTTATTCATCCATACACTCCCGTGGTAACAAAGGAAAGACATATCTAGGTAAACCTCCGCGTAAACCACTAAATCACCAGAACAACCCACTGCGCTCTCAAATGATCCAAAAAAGTACTCCTATCACTTCCAGAATCATCCACCACATCCCATCGTTCTTCTATAACCGCTACCAAATCTGGGATATCCATGGCACTCACTCAAATACTTGGCAACTTGATACGATGCCCCAATGATCCCCCAAAAGTAATCCTTCTCCCCGTCCGTCCTCAGTATGTTGAAGGACTGACCATGGTTTGGGTCGCCCGTGACTAGATGGGCAAACTCCCCAACTAAATCCATCTCAGGCAAGAAATAACTGCGGATGACAAACTATCAAACATATAACTGGTGCTTTGTGGGGTGGTGCTGTATAGCTAGAGGGAGTCGGAAAGTCGACGACAATCGCGAGATGTGATATATGACCGGTGATTTGGTGGACAAGATGAGACGGGCCTTAAGTTATTCCGAATCCTTATGTTATAAATTCACCCCGAGATATGCATCTTATATAAATTTATCATACCGGTTCCGCACACCCTCTAATGGGTTAAACAACGAGTCGAAAAGAGCAGGCCCAACCTGGCCGAGCCTAACGAAACATATCCCGGGTTAGCCCAACGAGCCCGCTGGGTCCCTCTCGGAGAGCAAGGTAAGGGATATTAGGAAAAAAGATAGGAGGGTTTAATTTCAGCGGAAATACGTTTCACCGCAACTTACTGCCCACAATAAGTGCTGGACACGACTATTGCAAAGAGTGCTTCCATCACCCTGATCCTGATAAAGGTTTAATTTGCGTACTTTAGTGTAGGGTTCCGAATGATGCGCGGGCCAAGTCCCGGAGGCACAACTGGTGAGCCGGTCGGCCCATTTCTCGAGACTTGATTGACGGTGCCTGTTTCTGACCCAGCCTGCCAGAGCCTCGTGGGGGCTGACAGGTACTGTAGTTTATCATGGACTCGCTACATAACTCATGCCAAGGAGATATCTGTCTAAGCAGTACCGGTATACCTGCAATCTAAGGGGGGTAGGATATGTAGAAGAACTATAGGTCATAAGAACAGATTATCAACCAATTGATGTGTGATTGATAGTTAGTTATCGAGTGATATGATACCTTAAAGCAGGTGAGCTGATGCAGTACGGTACCGTAGGTTACAGTTGTAAGGTACAACACCGGGGAGGAACTGTACTTCCAACCGTAAGATTGGAAGCAAGGGATCAAGCCCTTTTCCTCCCTGGTTCGAATCAAGTTAAAGTGGCCACTCCATAGCCACTGAGGCCCAGTGCAGTGACAAATATTCCTCGTTTGAAAAAAACGAGATATTAAAAAAAAAGGGAGGAAAAATGAACTTCTTTCAAACTAACAGTACTTTCGCAGCATTAGGGCTCTATACAACCCCTCCACATTTAAGCAGCTCTTGCCCTGCACAGTATTTTTTCTGCCCCTTTGCCGAGCTTCACGTGTCTGGCCGGGGATCCCCTATGCCTGATCACCTGGTAGTGGGATGCTCAGGCATTACTCACATAGCAGAGCAATGGGCCCGGTGCAACACCATAGCTTACCGTAATGTTCTGCTACTATTTAAACTAATAACCATCTTTTCCCTTTAGTGCCAGGTAGTTGAACGCTGCTACTGTATAACGGGTGGACGAGAGCTGACAGCTCCACGCAATAGACAGGACACTTAACCCAATGTCCATATTGGCAATACGTTCATGAAATAAATGATATGATAATATTATCATAGCAGTCTAACTCCTACCTTATACTATAGGGCCAGGGACACCCTTGCTTTCCAACCTTTAGAGCGCTCGCCCCGACTAGGAGGAAAAGTGCTTAACAAATCACGTTTTTCCCAAACCAACAGGCGGGATCTAGGTCGCCCACCCACAAACCCAGATACCAGAGGACAGCTAGAAAAAAAGACCCAAAGATGGGAATTCTGTAGTATATGAGAATTGTATGGATGAGAGCGCTACTAAAAGCCAGGTTGGGCTCGTGGTAAAGTGACTAAGCAAAAGTCTTGGTGGTTGCTAGTTTTACACCAAAATTGTCCATTTTTCGTGGTTTCGGCAAGCCTCTTCATGCGTATGATACTATCATACTTGTTGCAATATTCATAAACCCCATCCAGTTAGTTATATTGCAACTGCCAAAAGGGTTTTTAGGCTACCGTACCCTCCTTTTCCCTTGGCAGTGTTAAGCCTTTAGATGTATCATATAGTCGTCTGTTTCCGGGGCAATTATCAAGGCAATTTCATAACAATCGTGAATTTTGACCCACACCTAAACTCTATTAGCCCACTGAGGCACCAGCTGGTCCTGGGCGCACTAAAAATCCCAGGACTGGGCAATTGACCAGGAAAAGTGATTTGAAATCTGAATCTTGTGGGAACAGACCTGGATTTTATCGCGAGTTAGTATGGCTAGAAAATCCCTCCATTTGGCAGGAAACAACAAAATCACCAAGACTTTGCTTAGTCACTTTATCCTTACTCACAATTCTGCGGGCCAACCGTGTATCTAAAAATCTAAACGAGTGCCCTTTTCCCCCTTTGTATGTCACGGGAAAACCCTCCCCTATTGCACCCACTGGAATATATAAAGCGATTTACCATAGTCATTCGGCTAATGGCGTCTTATAAGTTTACGGTGAGTTATCATATCGTATTATATCGTATCGTACCCGCTGCAAACTGCGGTTCCAACATTCCTCTACTCGTCCCAGGCAAGAAGTATTCGAAAACAAGGATAGAACAGGGATTCGCAAAATATATGGCAAAAGTCCGTGCGTGTCTGAGCGCCCATACAAAATCACAACTCGTATTTTCGAATACTTGTTCCCTGGGACGAGTAGTCGGGTGGGCGATTGTGAACAGGGGGTTAAGACTAATGTGGCTAGAAGCCATGTTTAGCGCATCGGGTGTGCTGTGCCTCTAAGCGCCAATTAATGTTAATACCCAAGCACCTACTCGAGTACGGTAACCCGATACCCCATTTAGTTCCTGAGAATCCCAAGAAAGCACACTCCCGGCCTTTTCTGACTTGATCTTGCTGGGTCTGTTTCCGGCTGCTTGACTATGAATGGTACCGGTACCTGTGCCCTCCCCGCCAGACTAATTAACCCCCCAAAAATCCGGGACCGGCTCGGTTCGCGGTGGATAGAGGACTAGAGCGAAGACTCTTGGTACCGGTATAAGAAGAAAAACTCATGTCTGTAGCTAGCCGTTCAGTATGACGAATGGCCACGGCTAGTTGTGGGTGATGGTATCTCAGCGATGCGGACTTGGGATAAGGAGGTTGATATTATGATACCTTTAGAGTCTCAAATGATTGAATCTTCCGGGTAACCTCCTTTTCTGTCTTTCAGGGAGGCTAAACAACCCATGTTTTTTACCCCCTTTCCAGAGAAGGGAATTTTGGACTACCCGGCACACGACCCGATTACTTGGGATTCTATGGCACCGGTATTGAAGATTCATCACCAGCGATATCCCAACATCTTCAAAGCTCCAGAGCTTTTTGTAGCATCCGGCATAAGCAATCTCGTTTTGCGCATTCCCCCGCCACCTTTCTCCTCCGAGTAAATATAGCTTTGCACAATCCCCTACGAAAACACCACTAAACTTGACGGACTTGTCGGGTTCGTCCGGTAACCCGGGGTTTACACCCCCGTAGATCCAACCTAAGGAAGACCGATCTCCCGCCTGGCTCATTAGAAGGCTTGACGATTCCAAAAACACTGCAAGCATAAAACCCATTCATGTGTGCATAGGATAAATCTGTAGCTGTCGTCTCAAACAGGATCAGACATTACTCTTTAGATAACTTATGTACAAAACTCCACACAGCTCCATTAACCCATCATATTCCCGAGTTTAGAAACCAAATCTCAAAGCCTCACAGCAACCTTTCTACCAGTAGAACCATGCGTGGTAAAATTCTTGATCCCAATGGCGTATAATTCTCGGGCTTGGCTCCTTGTCTGGGATCCTTGGGTGGACTAGATTACTTAGACAGGAGACCGGCGACTTGGCGACGCTTGGGGCCGGACTTGAGGTTTGGGATGTTGAGGGGGAAACACTTTTCGAAGAGCATTTTCTTGAGTCTCTGTATTCCGGCTAGTCAGCGATTACTCGATGTCGGGGGGGNGGGGGGGAGGGAGGGCATACAAAGAGGGTTTTCTCGAAAAGACCGGCAGACTTATCGCCAAGCTTGCCATCAACACTGAATACAAGCTCAACGGCAACCCCAGAGTTGACCTTGAAGCCGGTCTTGGAGGCCTTCGGGCTCTTTTCACAAACACCCTTCTCATCTGGGAATGAGTTAGCGAAGTGCTCGAAATGCGGAACCCTTATCCTGAATTCTCATCTTACCGAAAGCAGCAGTGAGCTGAGTGTTGACCACAGGAAGACCCATCTTGAGGGCAGCCTCAAGCTTTCCGACACCAACAACCTCAATTCCGAAAGTAAGCTTAGGACGAGAGACAGCGGCAACATTCAACGTAGCAGAGCCAGAGTGGAGATCAAAGACAGGATCGAAAGTAGCACCGTCAAAGCCGGTAGCCTGGCTCTTAGTGAGATCCGCCAAGTTAACAGCCACGAGAGCAGTGTTTGGAAGAGAGGCACCGAGACCGAAAGTAAAGTTTGCAACACCGTTGATAGAGCTCTCAACACCAACTTCATATGCAATTATAGCGCCAAGCTCAAAGATCTTAGGAATTGAAATTCCGGCAGCCGGGATGGGGAAGCTAGCGAGCTCCCGCGTCAGGTTAAGGCTAGGGGGAATAGTCGAAATCGTAGCGGAAACCTTCGCTTCCATGATCATTTTAGCACGGAAGTCGTCGGGGGATGCAGCAAGGGTCATCTCTTTAACGACAAAGTTATCGACTGATAATTTACCAGCGACCTTGAATTTTCCGGTGATGAAGCAATCAACACAGTCAATGACTAGAGAGGCATCGGGTCGTGAGGCACCACCGATGATATTAGTCCTCTTTCCTTTAGTTCCAACACCAATATCGAAAACGACTGTCTTATCGAGGTCGGCATCCCCAATCTTTCCGAAAATATCTCCAATATCACCTAATCCATCCTTAATATCGTCGATGCCATCCTTTACACCATCCCTGACATCATCGACAATATCTTTGGCATCATCGAAAAGATGATTGAGAAACCCACGAGCTCTCAGGCGCTGGGCGGCATTAGGTGTAAGAGAAGCGGTACCGAAATCAAGGTCAAAAGTGCCGGAAATATCACTCCATTTGGCCGGAGAAGCTTTAAGAAGTTTGGTCAATGTTCCCTCAACATCATGAATCTCGGTAATGCTGCGGTACTGTTAACATTCTCACTATTAAAAATGAACGATAGGGGTTAATACTTGTAAGGTTGTCTTTGATCATCCGGGCCACACCCATCATGGTTAGCAATGAGCAAGAATGCGTTTTCCGATTTCTCGTTGATAAATGACCACCGCGTATGGGCATAGTCAAAGGCCTCTTGAGACTTGAATGTCAGAGCCATTTCGCCGTCGTCTCCTTTGCAATCAACAGCCGAAGCAAGTCCTTCAAAGGTCTCCATCGAAACAATTTGCTGCCCGCCCGGAGCATAGAGCGTCATGTTTGCCAACATGATATTGCCGTCTTGCCCCGGGGCACCGAAAATGAGCTGCGCCTGATCCGCGAGATCCAATCGGGAAAAGTCGACATCAGCTCTGGGTTTCAACCCGTTCACTGCTTCAAAAACATCCGCATTGATTGGTCTCAAGACCGTTGGTGCTTCTCCTTCAGACCTTGGCGCCAAACCAGGAACAAAAACGTCGGGTCTAATAGGCTTCAATTCAACGGCGGAACGCCCGATAACTGCCGCTGAGGATAGTCCAAGGAGGCCCCCAAGAGTTGCTGCATATGCAGAGGTACGCATATCTGGTCGAATATTCGGGGTTTCAAAAATAGGTGAAGGAATTAAATAGTATCAAAGAATAACTTCCTGAAGATATTCTCAAAGGGTTGTAATGTGCGAATTGCAATAGCGAAAGGAATGAAATAGTTGTTGGATAAACTAAAAGAGAACGTAAGGCTGGCAAAGACCGCTAGAGAATGGAATCAAAGCTGTTCGCTGTGGAATAATGAAGGCAAAATTGGTGGGAACTTCATTTTGTTATATACTTAAACTTAGAACTATACCTTTGTTTTTAAGCTCAGTCGGAACACGAGAAAGGGGTGCTGGATTCCGAGTGGGGTACAGTAGTACTGTACACTTGAAGATAGCTATGGTCTCATGCTGCTGTCGGCCCTCCCGTAATTTTCTTCGAGGGTAAAATAGGCGCTGCAGTACGAGTAACCAATGCCTGCAGTTGGCAGGAGCGTCAACCCAGATTTTGGAGTGGTATTCGAGGCTTTCTTGGCCTGTTAAAGTTTTGTTAGAAGCAAATCCCAGGCGCCGGTACGAGTACTCGAGTACCGCCTGGTCTGTGTCGCCCTCCGAAACGGTGTGAAACGTGGTGCAGGGATCCTGGTACCAGCACAACCAATAAATAGCATGGCCCAGCACAGCCCCGCCGCCCATTCTCATGCGTTGCGTTCAATAGTAAATATCCTACAAGCACTACAATTACCGGTAGCTACCTTGAAAATTGGCCCATGACCCAAGTTGTGCTGTATTATAGCAAGAGGTGTTCGCCCGAAAACAGGGATTGGCACAATATACTTGTATAGCAAAAGATCCGTCCGTATTTGAGCGCCCGTACTGGTATTTAGTACAAGTACTCGTACAAACTCCCGACTCGTATTTCCTGACCCCCGGTACCGGTACTTCTTGCCCGAGTCGAGTATCCGGCTATATAAGGATGCGAGGATGCGCCTCTTGTCATACAACCACCCAATCAGCAAATAAAACCCTGTCTCATTTCCAGCTACTCTATGCCAGATAAGTAATGTTGACATTTCTTTTATGATACCGGTACCGCATCGACAAATTTGCGTCGGAGTAAGCTGTGGCCTACCGTACCGTGGAAGAAATTCTTTCGGCTTCCTGGATTTTATGCAAAACACCCAACTGTTGCGCCGAACCCAGAGGAGCTGCCAATCACTAAGCACAGATCGTCGGTAAATCCGGTAAACCCGTTCGTATCGAAAGTTCCAAGCCCGGTTGCATTGCAGAATCCTCGGATACGGTAATTTACATTACATGGAGGCACAGCCTGATGTTATAATGAAAAGTGCCCTCGGAAGGCTACTAAGCTTCTCAATTTGGGGTGGCAGTTTGAATATCCTTGGGGCAAGTGAAAATCACTATTGCTACGAGTCTCGCTCGGCAATGGTGTAAGATTCGTTGAGCATCACTCGACTGCGCCTTTTGGCGCTCTGCCCGAAGGTGGGGTCTATGATGCTCTATCGTGCGAAAGAGACCCCAACCCGATTTAGTAATTTTTAAAATTCGACGCAGGGAGACGCACATGACCACCTGCACAAACACATAAGGTGGAAATAAATTTAAACTATGAGAAAGACTTATCATAGCGAGGCCGCCTTGGCTATCGATTCTACATCGCCCTTCCGCTGACGGTGGTATGGTCGTTTAACACCAGCATGCGCCGTAGTCAATGCAAGGGCTAGCCCATATATTAGTATACCAGTGTTTAGTGACTTATCATACTGCTGTCATACGGTATTCTGCGATTCCCTAAATAGGGCCCCAAGGGAAGGGAAGCGCGTTCGTCGATATCACTTCCGAAACCCAACCTTTGCACCCCGCCGCACGATCGGAAATTTTCCGTTAGAAGAGGGCTAGAGAGCAGTGTTTATTCATACGACCGTCGGAATAATCGAACCAAATTTTCAACCCCCGGTCCGTTCCAATAGATTATCGTACTGGTATTACATGCATCAAGCTGTGACAGACTCTACGATAGTAAAGGAAGAATGTACTCGTACGAGTACTAGTACATGTTTAAAGGGGTAGTCCGATGTCGGCACTTCAACTTTGCCTTGTCTATGACTGAAAGGGGGCTGTAGAAAAGCAAGCTTCCAAATTAGTAAACCTAAGATATAAGTCTGGGGTCCCGTATACGGAATGTGGAAGGTAGGAATCAATTGAGAACCAGCATAGGGAAAATATGAATTAACGGGAAATTAGAATTTCCCAGGAGGCTCGCCTTGAGCTATAGATTGGGCTATTCTCGATATTTTGATATCAGTTTTTAGGACTCACTCATCAGATCATTTGTTTCTCTAAACCCGGAGAATAATCATCAATATTGCACCATCTCCAAGCCCCAACAAGCAGGAGTACATCTCGGGACCTTGTAGCGCCTTGTGGAGTCCAGGTATTAATACGATAATTCTGATGTCATACCGGAACCCTATGGAGGCAAGTGCTTCAGGCTCTTACTTTGGGCTCGAGAACTATATGCGCGATGAAGCAGTTGTACATCATAAGCTTTCCCCGCCCACTTCATTTCTCCTGTCAGGATTGAAAATTTTCTCAAGCCGAGGAGTTTTGGAGAAGTGCAAACCTCAAATTAATGCAGTAATATACCTAGGCCACCGTACATGGCTTTCCCCGTGATTAGCTCCTACCTAAAGGGTAATAGCCTCTCTTTGGGTTCCCGGACTCCTAACATGATAATACGCCTGAAAGAATTCTTCACGAACTCCTCCAACCACTGTCAAAACTACCGGGGGGCATCAGTGTTATGGCAATCTTATTTCGGATTGAACTCCATGAAGGTGATATCTCACCGCCCCTACTACCGGGCCTGGGGAAATATCTGTGGGAGGAAACCTGGGGAGATACAATTCCGGAGTTCGAAGCCCTTGAGAGACAAAGGTTCAACAGACCCAGTTCCATCCTAAGGCGGGTGTGTCCGACGACACGACCCCTCTTCGAAAACACTGGAGGACATTTGTTTTATGATACCTCTTTGCCAATTCCACTATAACGCTCCCATATCCATCTTTGGGCAAAATAATTGTGCCTGCTCTCCAGAATCCAAGAAAACTCTAACCTGCTTTGCCGGTATGGTTTACGAACACAAAATACCGTCCCACTAGACCCGATTGACCCTTCTTCACACAAGTCTTAGTAGCTCCCCACTATTACAATTCCACTAGAAATCGTGGTTTGTAACCGGTTCGGCATGAGAAATATAGTTCCTTCCACCCACTCCACCGAACTAGCTGTGAAGGCGTAAAGATATACATCCGTTGATCATTGTGGGGACTCATTGCAATGCTATGATAGAGATGACACGGGATACTGGGGACGGTTGTGGCACCTCTGGGATCGAGAGCACGCACTATGTTAAAGAGCATAACGATCTTGGAAAGATGGTAAGCCATTAATTCTTTTCTGTTCGTTCCCGCTATGATATGACGGCTGAGTTATATGATACAACTCATGACTGCTGTGTGCCCTTTCACCATAACTCAGGAAACGATGAGACCGGAGCCGGGAAAACTAGGATTATTGGATCATTAAATCCTCTTATGGGCGGGGGGGGGGTTTGTTTCGGCTTCGTTTTGTGCAGTGGACTGCTATCTAGAATTCCAAGCTATACTTGAGCAACTCTTCATCCCTCTGCTACTTGTTGTGATAGCTCTGAGTGAAGCATGAGAATATTCTTGAGCAGTCCAACCGTACGATGCTGGTGTCAAAAATGAGCAGAAGTGATGAAAACAACACTTAGAATTCAGATACACAATACCCCCTATGCAATATCTCAACCACAAAGAGAACTAATAAGATAAAATTAAAGGAAATATTACAGTAAGGATTGACTTTAAAGAAAATACTATTAAAATTCAGTTTGCATGCCTCTTTATTGTTTGACTTGCATAGGCCAATCAGGCATACTATCAATATATCTATTTTAATCTTCTGGTTTTAAATTCTCCCACTCTTTCTCTACAGCCTCACACATTTCCTGAAAGGTTCCCAGGAAGCTATTGCATGCCTTGATGCATTGTTTCATCAAGAACCAGAAATTTTCAATAGGGTTGAGCTGGGAAGAGACAGCTGGCTAGGGGTATAACAGTATAACTAATTTTGCCTTAGTCCTATTGGCAATTAAGGCATAATAAGTTCTGTGTATTAGTACTCTAATAGCCATATACTGAGAAGCAGGAAATACAGAATAGCCTAATAAACTGTGGAAACCCAGGGAGACAATACGCTCCAGGTCCTATTCTAAATAGTTCTTTATAACCACAACTTTTGTTCTACTACTAACAAGAAAAATACATAGTAACTTCCAGCCATAATTAATAGTACCTCAAATATTCACAGAATCCTATCTACAATAAAAGATATGCTGTAGACAATGATTATGGTAGTGTTTATAGAATAAACATATAGCCTAGTTTGGACCTTGTTTTGGAGTATTAAAGATACATTTATCTAAATATATGAATTTTTGCTAAAATTTAACAGTTTTTTTGCTAACACTAACAATCATACCAGATCTGTTTATACCGATTTTTGTAATTGATGAATGACTTTTCACAAGCCTTGCAGTATGAATAACTATATTGGAAAGGAGCTTTTTGAACTTGGATTGTCCTTCTAAAAACTGACAATCCAACTTCCTACCTAAGTCTTATTCAAGACAACTTTCTCCCCTTCTTCACACTTCTGAGATAATCAATGAACCTTTAACTACCATGTTTGTCCAACTGGCATAGGCAATTAGGTTGTAATCTTGTCTGTCTAACCCTTGGAGTATAACCTTATTATAAAACTGTAGAATATAGATTATTTGTCTTGTGTATCACTTCTGACTACAATAATTCTGTGTTTAATAGAGTAATTACTCTAGTCCTTATAGATATTGTCTCTTTGCCCATTAGAGTTTGGCATGATAGGGTATTAATTTTTTTGTTGTGATGGTAGATTGTTGTAATAAGAAAAAATTTGAATATTGCTGCTTATTATTTTTGGTGCCAGCCTCATATAGTACTATATGAGGAACTTGGAAGTACAGTCAGTCGTCGAAAGTGTTCATGTTCTGAGACATGTTTAATTACGGTTGCGCCATACCTCCCAGCCGCAATAGTGGGGTTGTCAACAGGCGTGAACAATTAACTATAATTAACGAGTACAAACTATTAACCATGATTAACCATGAGAATGGTAAAGTAAATTAAATAATAAAAATAGTCAATACCTTGTATAACCTCCCCTTGCCTCCAAAACTGTAGCCACCCTATCAGGCATTGATTTCCACAACTTCTCGAAAAACTTCTCAGGAATTGTCTCCCAAACTAATGGTAACACATGTGCAAGCCTTTTCTTAACAGCTTCCTTTCCTCCTGGGGTATTTCCAATCCTTGGATACTGCTGGTGCAATCGCTTTTTAAGCTCCACCCATGCATGCTCAATAGGATTCAAATCAAGGGAATATGGGGGGTGTTCTTCAACCTCAATACAGTTTCTCTCCAACCAATCTATAACACTATAAGCCTTATAAACAGGACCATTGTCTTGCTGAAAAAGAATATCTTGCATACCAAAAGAAATCATTTGATGAATAACAGGAAAAAGATGCCTTCTCAAGAGCTTAACATACCTGGTCTTATTGATATTTTGAGTAATAGGAACCAAAGAACCTTTTCTCTTCCCCCAAAAGCACCCCTAAACAATAAGAGAAATTCCCTTATCCTTCTCCTTAGGATGAATACAATCAGACAGCCACTTCTCTCCAGGTTCTCTGAAAACCCATTATTGTCTTGGATCCTTGGATTTCTCCATACTATATTCATCACTCCAAATAACTCCTTCAAAATCCTCCACTGTCCAGTCTTTATGAACTGTAGCCCATTTGAGTCTCTTTGCCACATGCTCAGGCTTGAGCTTAAGTCTTGATTTAGCTAGCCACTTCTTGATATTGACTTCTCTGAGCACTCTGTCAACTATTTTACTTATTAGCTAATCATGTCCTATCACTCATAGTAGCACCAGGGCTGAGATGTTACCTGTAGAAAGGGAAACACCTGGCGCGTATTTATCCCTGAAATCAGATCTGGTCATTTTCCGGTTGGACTTAGCTGCCCAGACAATTGTGCAATGCTGCTGACAGCTAAGAACTGGAGTATGACCGGGGCGAGGAATGTTTTCTCGTGATTGGGGCTCACATGCTCGGACAAGAAAGCTTTTAACTGTGGTCCAGGGGCGCCCAATAGTTTGAGCAACAAGGGCAATATTCCGGAGGCAGTAGAAAAAGGCAATAATCATGCCTTTTTCAATGTTGGTCATCTCTCTTCGCTTGGTTTTGGGAGTTCTTTTTTTTTTTGGTGCCAGAGGGTTTGCATATCCAGATCTGTAAACCATGGTAAAAGGGAAAAACAAATTGAGAAGCAGGTTGTATGAATTGTATTGTTGTTCACAGTCGCGATCATGGTTGCCAGAGTCTGGCTTTTTTTTTCATGAGGTAGCTGACTAAGCATCATGAACACTTCTGATGAGTGGCTTTGGATATTTGATGATTTAAAGTTATCAAGGAAATTTAGCAAGATAGAGTTACTAAAGGCAAAGGTTGTCACGATCTGGCTAGAGGAGCGCTAGTTAGGTGATAGAAGTGAGAAATAGGTTTCATGCATGACCTCACTAGAGGTTATGGGGTTAAGTTATGATTTTGCATATGATCTTATTAGCAGGTCATGGGGCTCAATTATGTTTTGTACATGACCATGTTAGTAGGTCATGTGGCTTGTTTATATTTTGATTTATGTTTTATGTTGATTTATATTTCACACATGATGTATAATTGACGTCATGGGATGGCTCTAGGCCGGTCAGAAAGGCTGACCAGTAAGGCAGACTTGTTTATATTTCGTACATGACCTTGCTTAGAGGTTATGGGATTGTTCTATGTTTTGCACACTGTTACACATAAGACGAACTGGCATAGCGTAATGGGCATGGCACATGATTATTGGCAAAAGGTCACGTGTTCGGTCTGAGAGCCCACTGGAGTACTTGGAGAATGAGTTAATTTCTCCCAATATATCGCCGGCACAAAACCCGCATTTACGCCACCACCGAAGGTCGCCGACTGAGGGGTTCTCGCTGAGTCTTCAAGAGAGGACTCTGGGCTATTCTGCGAAGGTCGAAGGAACTAAATTGGTCAGTTAGTTGTAGAAACAAATACATGCAAAAGACCATACCTGATGAGGGGACGACGCCCAAGAGACAATCGTTTGCCCACGCCCAACAGCATGGTAAGGTAGAGTCAGATGAGGGCCAACTGCATGAGAGATCAACCCTGAGTGCAACGAGGACTAACCACCATTGGCGTGATAAGACAGGAACATGCTTCCCACAGGTTGACGCAGATGGATAGGAAATCCACCTGCATTGATAAGTCTGTCATTGGAGCTGATCACTTCGTATGCAGAGAAAGGACCAGTAACTACTTGCCACAGTGAAAGGGTTCGAGTGACTATGATTAGCATGAACGCCACAAAGAGAGGGGTGGAACATCCTCTCCGCCGTTTGGGGAAATCAGAGTCAAGCGGAGTAAAGGTTTTTGAGGTCTACGAAGTTCGCACAGAGGAAAAGTGGGAGGAGTAGACAGTCTGCGAACACCCAGACGTGGAATATAAATATTGAGGTACCTCCCACACTTTTTAGACATCATCAGCAACAGAGAAGAGATCTTATCAATACATTTGTTATATGATACACTTATGCATTCTACTTCTACCTTGACACATTGAGTGAGACTTCCTAGCGCTCACTTCATCCTGTATCAGGCCTTAGTATAGACTCGCTTGTTCTTAGAGTCAGCTACCACCTAACACATACATGACCCAGTTAGATCATATGATGCTATGATTGATTTTGCACCTGACCTCACTTGAGGATTAGTGCAGGGTTAGGGTTACAGGAAGAGGCCTATATAAAGGCCGAGTTTTCATAGATGGATTAGCTCTTCATGCAACCACCTATTATTATTTCCTATCTACAACTTTATGTTCTTTACAATACAAAACTTTTACGCTCCAAACCTTTATGCTCCAAACCTTTCACTATGCAAGCAAGATATAGAGTCAAGAACCAATCTGCTACATAGACCAAATTAACTGTATAAAGAGTGAGACTCTCAGCGCGGATGAGAAACTGATTCTTACATGAGAATACTAAGATAGTGTAACGGGGGCACCCCTAGGAAGATGGATCCCAAGGTTGCGACCGCACCAAACAACTTCAAACTTATCGCCAAAAGTTCACAGAGATGTAAGAGTAAAGTAGATGGTAAAACTTAATATCGTTAAGCCTGACGCTTCACTCAATTAAGGTCTCGAGAGGATTGATTGTTGGAGTAGGAGAGTTCTCGCATAGACTTTCAGGTAGTTTTA
>PYWC01000102.1:225693-235921 GCA_003182015.1 Tuber magnatum
TTCTGCCAGTCGATTTTGTGATGTTTGGGCTGTGTTGGGGCCCCCGTTTCGTCTCCTTCCCAAGTTTGCTTGTCCCAGGAATTTGCCCATTCCTGGTATCTGTCCGAGTCTCTGGTTTGGGTGGTCTCACTCAGCCACCATCTGTGTCTGTCCTTCGCATCCTTGTGGATCATGCAGTCATCGTGGCTGCATGCTGTCCATGATTTTTTCGCGTGATCGTTCCTCTCAACAGCAGCATCTTCTGCCTCTTTTTGTGCCTGGTGCACATTTCCTTTGCATCCTTCGTGGTCCTCATCTGCTACCCAATCGTTTTCTTCCGCTTCAGTGCAGACGGTCGGTTGCTGGTTTGCGCGGATAGTGCTGGTAGAAGAGCGGGACGAAATCCTTAGCATTCGAAAACTTTGTGGCTGGATACCACTCTTGATCGTGTTCTGGGGAATAACCGGTCCACTTAGCATGGTATTGGAGTTTACGGTAGTATAAGCGAGAGTCAATTATTTCTTCGCGTTTGTATTCGTCTTCTCCATCTATGTGAATAGGCAGAGGGGGAAGTCTTTTTTGTGAGGGAAAGGAGTTTGCTTGGCAGGGTTCGAGGAGGCTGATGTGGAATGTTGGATGAGTCTGTTTCAGCGAGGCGGTGAGGGCGAGTTTATATGCTCGCGACCCAACCCGTTCGATTATCCTGAAGGGTCCAAGTTTCTTGTAGTCCAGCTTCTTCGAGGGTCTTGTAGTCCAGATATTGCATAGTATCAACCACACGGCGTCGCCGACTGTAAGGTTCGGGTCTGGTTTCCGGTGCTTATCGCTCTTTTCCTTTTGACTCATTTGTGCTAGACTCATTTCGTCTTGTAATATGTCCTCTACCCTTATCATATGGTTGGCCTGTGTTGTCTTTCGTGGTACCTGATATGGTTCTGGATCGAACGAGGGGTCATATCTGTAGTGTGCAAAGAAGGGTGTGGTTTTTATCGTTTCTTCTCCTCTGTTGTTGTATGCGAATTCTGCTGCGAATAGGAATTCTGTCCAATCGTTCTGCTGATGGTTGACGTAGGCTCGCAGGTATTGTTCTAATATTGGGTTCCTTCTTTCGGTCTGACCATCCATTTGTGGGTGGAAGGCCGTGCTCAAGTGTCGGCTAACACTTAGTTGTCGAGTAATTTCTTTCCATATGTCCAACGTGAAGAGGGATCCTCTGTCGCAAGTAATGTCTTTCAGTAGGTCATGGAGCCTAAAGATCTGGTCTTTAAACAGGTTGAAGAATTGTGGTGTCGTCATATTGGTCCTGCATGATATAAAGTGCGCCATTTTCGTAAGCAGGTCGATAACGACCCATATGGCGTCATAACCGTTTGATTCATGTAGTCCGGTGATGAAATCCATAGCAACTGATTGCCATGGTCTTCCCGGAGTTCCAAGCAGTTTGAGTAGCCGGTAGGGTGCGAGTTTAACTGTTTTCGTTCATTGACAGGTGTCGCAATTCTTCACATATCGTTTAATATCGTCGCGCATCGACGGCCAGTAATATGATTGTTGAATTAAGGCTGTCGTTTTTGCTGTTCCACCGTGTCCCACCGGTGGAATGTCATGATTTCTTCCTATCGTTTCTGTTCATAAGGCCTTTTCGCCCAGGAGCCTTATCTTGTCATCATACCATAGGTATCTATCTTTTTCCTGGTACAGCCCGAGGGCTACACCTTTTATTTGTTTTAGGCCTTCTTTCAACGCCTGCTTTATCTCGTTGATTTCCTGGTCATTGATGGTCCTTCCTTTTATCCATTCCCTGTATCCGTCATGGTTGCTTGTGGCCCTGATTATTCCGTTTAGGGATTCATACCCGCTGTCTTCGTCTTCTTCTTTTGCAGAGTACTTCCCTTTAGGGAGAAGTATTCTTTGTCGTTGCGACCGTGTTTCTTCCTTGTTGGGGAAGTCCTCCATCCTCAGAGTTAAGGCGTCCGTCTTTCCTCTTTCTTTTCCTGGTCGGTATTCGATTTGAAGGTGGTATTGGCTTAAGGTCTCGCTCTACCTAATCTGTCGTCCATTGAGTTCTTTGGTGGTAGTAAACGCTGGTAGGTTCTTGTGGTCTGTGATAACATGGATCACATGTCGACTTGCTAGAGTGTACTTCCTCCAGTCTTTAACGGCTTGAACAATTGCTAATAGTTCCTTGTCATGAATGTTATAGTTTTCCTCTGCCTTTGACCTTGTTTTTGATCGAAACACGACTGGTCTCCATAATCCGTCCTTGCCGTGCTGGGTGAGGATACCGGAGCATATGTGGTTGGATGCGTCCGTCTCGATCATGATGGCTAGCATGGGGTCGAAGCGTCATAATATCAGTGTCCTACTAAGTTACTTTCTTATATCGTTAAATGCTTGTTGTTGTTTTTCTCCCCATTCCCATTTGACTCCTTTCTTTGTCATATCGTAGAGGGGTTTAGCTACTCTGCTAAATCCTTCTAGCAATCTCCGGTAGAAGTTGCAGAAGCCCACGAAGATTTGCACTCCTTTTATAGTCTTAAGTGCTTTCCAGTCATCGATAGCCTCTGTTTTGACTAGATCGGTTCCTACTCCTTCCGGGTTAATAATAAATCCTAGGTATTCAACCTCATCTGTATGGAAGTCGCATTTCGAAGGTTTTAGTTTTACCTTGGCTTCTCCCAATGCCTGTAAGACATTCGGTATGTCTCGGTGGTGTTGCTCCATATTGTTCGAATAAATGAGGACATCGTCCAGGTGGACGATACAATATATGTCCAGGTATTTGCTCAACTCGGAGTTGATCCATCGTTGGAATGTCCCTGGTACATTGGATAATCCAAAGAGCATGACCAAATATTCGAATAGTCTGTATCGCGTCCTGAAAGCCGTTTTCCATTCATCTCCTGCAGCTATCCTTATGTTCAGATATGCGTCCCTGATATCCAACTTCGTATAGTGCTTGGCCCATCCTAGTCGGTCCTGTGCTTCGTTGATCAATGGTAGAGGGTACCGGTCCTTTTGTGATACCGCATTCAGTCCCCGGAAATCCACGCAAAGTCTCAGTTTCCCATCTTTCTTTTTGACAAATAGGATGGTTGCCCTCGCCGAGGAGGACGATGGTCTGATCCATTGCCTGGCCAGGTTCTGTTGGAGGTATTCGCACAGCGCCTTCAATTCTTCTTCCCTTAACAGGTAGAGTTGCATGAAGGGGGCTGCCTTTCCTTCCTGTAGCTTGATCTGCTGATCTTTGCTTTTGTATGTAGGAAGATCCGTCCTTTCGTTTTCCTCGAATACATTGAGGTAATAGTAATATTCTTTCGGGACCAGTTGCCTCAGCGTTAGCTTCTTGTTCTTGGCTTCTTCCTTTACCGCTAGCCACGTGCTGATCGTTGACGCTTCTGCGATCGTTGGTCTCTCTTCTTCTTCGTCCCATTTATGGATCCCTGTTTGTTCCCCTCTCCGATAGAGTTGACTGAAGGCCTTTGCTGATATCAAAGATATGCTCAGGGGTTTCTCTTCCATTGTTTTGGTTGGGGTGTTGTCCTTGGGGGTTCCTTGTCCGGTACTGCCGATTCCTCCCTCGCCTCTTTTAGTCTTGTCCAGGTCTCGGACTTTGCCGAGCTCCCTGGTAGCGATTTCTTCGATAATCATCTGGGCTATGCGATCCCCTTTTTGGATCGTATAGTCCTCATCCTTCAAGTTTATTAGTAGGACTTGTATCTCGCCCCTATAGTCCGCATCGATCACTCCTGCCCCTGTGGTAATCCCATGTCGGGCGGCCATCCCACTGCGTCGAGCGATTCTTGCATAGGTGCTGTCAGGTAGCCCCACTGCAATTCCTGTTGGTATCATCTTTTGTCCTCTTGCGGGGACCATCATGTCTTCCATGCTGTACAGGTCGTGACTTGCAGCCTTCTTTGATCCTCGTGTTGGTTTCCTAGCATTCGGGTGTAACAGTTGTACCCTTATGCCTTCATCGTGGGAGATCTCTTCTTCGTGTTTAGTCTTCATGCGGAGGATCTGCGTCCTCAGGTTCCCTCTGATTGCTTGGTGTACCAGGATCCTTTTAATTGTTGGGGAAGCTTCCAGGCACAACTGCGTGCATAGTTCGCTATTGAAGTTGATTTGGCCTTTTTCCCAGTCAATATTCAGATTGTGTTGTTTCAGCCAGGGTGTTCCTAGTATCGCACTGTGTTTCTGTAAGTGCGCTACCTGGAACATCATAGCTTCGTGATGTGACCCGATCTCCATTACTGCCTGTACTGTATGGATGATGGGTCCTGCTTTGCTTTTTTCTCCGTTGACTGTGTATATGGCTCTTGGTTTCTTTATCTTTTTCAGGGGTAATCTGTGGGTTTCACAGAAGTTTCTATCGATGAAATCCTCGGTTGCTCCTGAATCGAGCATCGTGTTTGTCTCTGTCTCTTCGTCTGTTGTGTATATTTTTATCTTAATCATAAGATGTTCGTTGTCGTTCTCATAACCGTTCGTGTTATTCATTGTTGCCTTATTACCTTGTTTCGTTGATAGGGGTGTCTTGTTTTTCCTGGTTGATATATGTGCGATGCCGGTGGGTTTGCCTCTTTCCTCGTCCCACAGACCACTCTTTGCTAGGGACTTTATTCACTTAAAGTCTCCTGCCCTTCCATCCTTTCCGTGGCTTCCATTTCTTGGAGTTTGGTCTCCTTCTGTCGACAGTCCTTGATGAAGTGCCCTTTCAGTCCACATCGGAGGCATGTATTCCCTTTTCTTCTTTTTTGGTATTCCTGGTAGGACAACTATTGGAATCGCCTGTTCCTTCTTCCTGCCGTGTCCAAGTCCATCAGGTCTCCTGCTGGTGGCGGTCTTGATGTGTCGTTCGGTCGGTAGATCCCGTTGTTGTTGTGCGGCGGGGTCGGGTGCTGTATCCTCTTGGTCTTGTTTTGAGTGTGTCTAACCGGATTGATTTTGTCTTCTTTCTCGATGACCCATACTGCGAAGCCTTCTGCCATTCGATCGGTCTGGTCCAAGCTTATCCAGGCCTCTTGCAGCCTTTCGTTAGTACCGCCCAGGAGATGGCGGTATTCTGTGTCATCGTCGGATTCTGCTTCAACCGATATCATGCGGAACTTGTGCCAGTAGTCAGAAAAGTTGTTCTTTCCTTGTATCATCTTCTCCAGTTTGAGCCGCACCACTTCCTTGGCGTTTCTGTCCCCAAAATGGGTATGGAGGGTTTCTTTAAACTCCTCCCATAAGGCTCATATCCGGTCTCGTTCCTACTCCACATAGGGCATTATCCATTACCCTGCCACTTCTCTTAAGAGGGACTCGGCATAATCTACCTTAATCGTGTCTTTTCCAACTCCATACCCCTTGACCTTGAAGTACTGTTCCAACTGACTCCAGAATTGTCCCAGTTTTTCGCGGTCTCCCTCATAGAGGTCCGGTTCCTTTGCTTTCGGTCTTCACTCCGGGTGGGCCTTAATTGCCCCCAGGAACCTCGTCATCTGGTCCTCTGTCATCATCAGGGCCTGCGCCATAGGTCCTATCGGCGCGGTGCTGGTGTTGCCACTGCAGCCATCCTCCTTGGTCGCGGTGTTCTGTCTGGAGACCTATCTGGGGGTGCAGTTTGTTCAGGTGTAACCGGACTTGCTGATTGTGAGGGTTGGCTTGCTGCTTCACCTAAGGCATTTAGTACTCGTCCTAGGTCACGAGTGTCATCTTTGAGATCAATATCTCCTTCGTTGTCTTGGGTGAACTCCGAGTTCTCTGGAGTTGCTGTTCTGCCATAGTTACATGTCGCAGGAGACGCAACCAAATGTTACGGTTTTCCACTACTCGTGTTACCCGTGACAGGTAATGACCTTGGTTGGTTCTTTCGAACTGCACTGCACTGTGTCCTAGAGCTCCTCGAGTCTCTAGGCCATATCTTACTATTCTCACATAAGAATCGGTTTCTCACCAGCACTGAGAGTATTGGTCTTTGCCTTGGTTAATACGATCCGCGTAGCGGATAGGTTCTTGACTCTAAAGCGGATCCATCTAGTGGATTAGGTTGGAGTGTAAAGGTTTTTATATTGTAAAGATCGTAACGTAGTAGATAGGAAATAACAGTAGATGGTTGTGTGAAGAGCTAACCCATCTGTGAAAACCCGGCCTTTACATAGGCCTCTTCCCGCAACCCTAACCCTGCCATGAACCTCAAGTGAGGTCAGGTGCGGAATCCATCACCTGACTCTAATAAGTCATGTACACAAAGATAAAACATCCCATGACCTCTAAGTGACGTGATGTGCGAAAACATAAACCAAACGCAATATAAATAAACCAACCACATGACCTACTACCGAGGTCACTGGCGAAACATAAATGAGTCTGTCTTGGCAGTAAGCCTTACCGGCCAGCCTAGACTCTTCCCATGAC
This sequence comes from Tuber magnatum, assembly GCA_003182015.1. NCBI lineage: Eukaryota > Fungi > Ascomycota > Pezizomycetes > Pezizales > Tuberaceae > Tuber > Tuber magnatum. The sequence goes on from PYWC01000102.1 coordinate 232,075, forward strand.
ATCAACTGTACGTCATGTGCGAAATGCAAGCAACATAAATGAGCCCCATGACCTGCTGACGAGGGTATGTGCGTAAAACCAACTTAAATACAAACGAGCCCCCTGACCTGCTAGCAAGGTCATGTGTGTGAAAGAATCATAACTTAACTGTATGACGTCCAAGCGACGTCATATGCGAAACCTGTTTCCTCGCCGCCGTCACCTGGCTAGCACTCCTCTAGCCAGATCGTGACAACGTCATAGGCTCTAAAAGAGACATGGAGGGCCACTACAAGCATGATTCCTACTACAGGAAAGGTGGGTCCGAGGTAGTGGTCATGGGTAGCGCCCATTGGACCCCTTCCGGATCACCGTACCCTGGGGAAGACACCGGAAGCCCAAGAACCGTAAATAATAGATAGATAAAACACTCACAGCAGCTTCCGGAGCCAAGTAGAGATCAACGCACATGGAAAGGGTGTCATAGATAGTCTAGTTCATGTGGCGTCTGGACTGTTAGCCACTGGCCAGACGCCGATGCGTAGAAGTTTTCACTCCGGCGCGCAAAATGCAAATGCGCTGCAGAAACAATAACCATATAAGGTGAACGCCGACTAGAGTGTGTCAACACATGCATGCCCAAAGGGTGTGTCAGGAGACCTGTCGGACCGCCATTAGCAGAGAAGGGTGTGCTCGAATGGTTGGAGTAAACTGATGGAGGAGTTTCTGGCATAAGATAAAACTACCTAGAAGTGTATGCGAGAACTCTCCTACTCCAACGATCAATCCTCTCAAGACCTTAATTCAGTGAAGCATCAGGCTTAACGATATAAAGTTTTACCGCTTACTTTACTCTTATATTGCTGTGAACATTTGGCAATAAGTTTGCAGTTGTTCGGTGCAGTCGCAACCTTGGGATCCATCTTCCTAGGAGTGCCCCCGTTATACAAAAGAGTTGCTAATAATGTTTGCACCTACTATGCGTGTGTCAAACAACATCCTAGCACATGCGCCATTTATCAAGATGGTTCCTTCCAGAGCAAAATGGACATGAAAAGTAGTGGCTGGAAGGGTTCATTAGCACTCAATCTCAGTCTCCCCATCTGCTGAGTTGATCTCCACCTCCTCGAACTCCTGGGTGTCCACCTGGTTTGCTGAGGTTTGTGTCTTAATCTGTTGTTTGGTGGGGCAGTCCCGTGCCATGTGTCCTTTCTTTCTACTTTCAAAGCATTCTCAATTTTTCTTTTGCTTCTGTTTTGTATTCCTGGAGATCATCTTCTGGATTGGTCTCATCTTCCTCTCCTGCTGATGTGGCTTCTCTTGTAGTTTTCCCTCTTGCTTTGCTTTACTTTGCTTTCCATTAGCACCAGTTTCATGCAGGATCACATCCTGCCATTCTGCATTTGCGATGACGTCGTCTACGTCATCGTCTTCCCATTCCATTGGTTCTACCACTTGTCTAAGTCGGGTATCCATGATGTCATAAAACCTCCGTTTTAGCATATAGTGGTTGACTGAGAGTTCAGGTATTTGTCTTCGGTACATCAGGAGTTCTGTTGCTATCTTTGTGATCCTTTTTGTCATGCCATTGCGAACTTGCTGGATGTTGTTGAGGACTTTGAATAGTTTTTCTCTATTTCGGCTTGACTGGAATCATTTCTGGAGGAATTCCAGTACTGTTTGGCTACTAATGTAGTCTCTATCATCGTATTTGTCCATGCTTTAGTGGTATGCTTCCAAGGCAGCTCCCCTACAGAAAGCTACAACATAGAGTCCCGTTTCCTTCTGCGATGTCTTGATTCTCTGTGTGAGCATGTACTGGCATATCAAGGTTCCTCATCATTTGAATGCTTCGGGTTTAAGATCTTCTCCCTTTCCTCTAAACTTCCCTGGTAGTGGTAACTTTATCTGAGGTTTCTTTCCTTGTTGATCATCAGTGCTACCTGTTGAGGGTACTAGTGGAAGCAGCAGGCCACCTGAACCAGACATATTAGATTCGCTTTGCTCACTGTCACTGTCCTCTGTCTAAGAGGAGCCCTCCGGTGATAGTGGGGGGTCTTCCGATATCTCAACTTGTTCTTCTTTAGGTTGTTCTAAGGTTCGTGAAGCCTGGTCTTTCACAAGCTGCCTGGCAGCTTCATTAGTGCTAGACCCTGCCGTGTCCCTTGGCTCCTTGGGTTCTGTAAGGCATTCTTGCCCTTCTTGTGGGATCTGCTTCCCACTCCCCATCCTGAGGGGTTCAACGGTCTGTGCTGGCAAAGCAGACCACTGTGGGCTCCGCCGCTTCCATCGGCTAGTGTTTCTTGGTGGACCTCTGTATGTTGATCAGGCCTCGTCTAGGTACAATATTTGTAACCACTTGTGGAGGTTAAAAAAATGTAACATGTTCACACCTAGAGTGCTAATCGCGCTTCGAGTGCGATAGTAACCGGTGGCCTGCTTTCTTGGCAAGAGGTGAGAGCTATGTAGATGAAAGAAGGCTTCGAAGGGGTGTAATAGGAGATCAAGAAGTAACTGTTCAACTAAGTATATTAAAGATACTGTTAGTCAAAGCCTGCTGTTTCCATCGTGGAATCAGCAGCGTTTAAATACAAGTGCTTACTCATCTCCAGTATGAGCAATAACATAAACCATTCAAAATATCAAGCTATACCTTTGAAACATAACAAGTATCAAACGATGCTGTAAAACAAAACATAAACCATTCAAAGTATCAAGCAATACCTTTGAAACATAACAAGTATTAAATGATACTATTAAATCAAGCATAAAACAAGCAAAGTATCAAGCGATACCTTTGAAACATAACCAGTATCAAATGATACTATTAAATCAAACATAAAACATTCCAAGTATCAAGCGATACCATAAAACAAAACATAAGACATAACCTAGTACCTGTACTGGTTACATTACTGGTAATTTCTGACCTGCTAGAGCAAACCTAGCTTCAGTCTTACTATAGTCCTCTCTCATTTTCTTGGGTGGGGTTAGGTGGTCGGCTTGTAGAGGTAAAGGGGTTGAGAAATCTAATGTTCTGCTGATTCTGACATTGAGCTGGAGGGTACTCCCTGGAAGAGTGCTGAAGATTGTGTGCAAGCAAGCAAGTCTGGATTGTGATGGAGTCACAACCTTTGCATAGTTACATAGACTACAAGTAGACTATCCACTAACATCTAAAATGAGTTGAAAGGTAGATACCAGTGAAACAGGTTTTTATACTAAGAGGTCCAAGAAAGTGTAGCTTTATACATAAGCTCATTTTGGTAGACAGTAGCCTTCAGAGGTAGGATCTTTTACAAATATTTACCACAGGGTATTCTCTCAAAATAGCTATTCATTTAATGGAAGTAACTAACTGAGAAGGGTTAGCTTGTAAAAGATTCTAAAGAGAGGTATGGTAATACAGTTACTTGCACTATTTTGACCTTGTAGTATAAAAACAAGTTTTACTAGTTTATGTGGGCATTATATAACAGGTTATGAGCCACTAGCAATAAACCTATTTCCTCTCTCTTCAAAAACTACGCAAGAGACCCTTACCTTTATTATGGTTTCCCACTACTCATTTTATTCGCAACAGGTAACAACTTTTGTTTTCCAAACCATGCTGTGCTGTGTCCAAGAGCTCTTCGAGTCTCTTGGCCCTATCTGTAACGACCCAGCATACGTGAGCTATGGCAGCCGGAACCTACACCCATACAGGTAGCCCAGAGGCGAACTGGTAGGAACCGGCAGGCAAGTGAGTACTTGACCTACGGAGACCCGATGGCCCGGGCTCCGAGATGAGCAGACTTAGTGGACACAAGTATTTAGGTACATGGCTACGCCCAAGGTTGGTGTCAGCGTACTTAGGGACCTATGAAGG
>PYWC01000102.1:245496-279881 GCA_003182015.1 Tuber magnatum
GTCTATGCGAGAACTCTCCTACTCCAACAATCAATCCTCTCGAGACCTTAATTGAGTGAAGCGTCAGGCTTAACGATATTAAGTTTTACCGTCTACTTTACTCTTACAATTGTGTAAACTTTTCGCGATAAGTTTGAAGTTGTTTGGTGCGGTCGCAACCTTGGGATCCATCTTCCTAGGGGTGCCCCCATTACAGCCGGGACAACTGGGCAAGTTTTACACCTACCACGCCCAAAGATGTCCCGAACGCCATAGGCTCTGAAAGGGAAGTGCAGAGACTCTAAAAGCATGATTGCTACTGCAGGTAAGGTGTATCCGAGGTAGTGGTCGTGGGTAGTGCCCATTCGATCACTCCTGGACCACCATACCCGGCGGAAGACACCGGAAGCCCGAGACTTGTAAATAGTAGATAGATAAACTGCTCACGGTAGCTTCTGAGGTCAAGTAGAGATCCATGCATATGGGAAGGGTGTCATAGATAGTCTAGTTCATGCGGCGTCTTGACTGTTAGCCACTAGCAAGAGGCCGATGCGCCAAGGTTTTCACTCTGGCGGGCAAAATGGAAATGCGCCACAGAAACGATAACCGCATAAGGTGAACGCCGACTAGACTGTATCGACACATACATGCCCGCAGAGGGTGTCAGGTGAAGTGTCGGACCGCTCTTAGCGGAGAAGGGTCTGCTCGAATAGTTGGAGTAAACTAATGGGGGAGTTTCTGGCATAAGATAAAACTACCTGAAAGTCTATGCGAGAACTCTCCTACTCCAACAATCAATCCTCCCAAGACCTTAATTGAGTGAAGTGACAGGCTTAACGATATTAAGTTTTACCGTTTTCTTTATTCTTACATTGGTGTGAACTTTTGGCGATAAGTTTGAAGTTGTTCGGTGCGGTCGTAACCTTGGGATCCACCTTCCTAGGGGTGCCCCCGTTACAGTTACCCACTCGATGTTTGACCACAGAAGGGCCAAACATCTGGTGGTCCAGCTTCTCCATCAGATCCTTTCTGCAGACGTTCTTTCAGTTTGACATCATGTGGTCCGCTTTCTTCGCCCGCCCAGCGATCCCGTCCTCCCAGGTAACGTGGGGTCCCGCGATGGCAATCTTTTCTGGTCGTGCCATTTCCGTTGCCTTTCCTGGGCGCACTGAATCGTTTCTCGAATCTCTTCCCAGGTTCCTTCCTATTCCTTGACCAAGAGCTCACTGCTAGGCTGTATTCCCTGAGTATCAGACATGACACCCGACCAGTTTGTCCTTGGGTGAAACCCCTAGCTGATCTCAAATGGTGACAACCTGGTGGATTCTGATGTCAAGGTGTTGTCCCCATACTCCGTAAGAAGTAACACCGAAACCCAATCATCTTGTTGGTAGGAACAGTAACTATGCAAGTACTGCTCCCGTGTCTGATTAACCCTCTTGGTTTGCCCATCAGTCTCAGTGTGGAATGCAGTTGAAACGTTTAGTTTCACTTACAACAAGTGATTCAGACTCATCCAGAACTTGGATCCGAATCGGCTATCTCGATTGGACATGATTGACTCTCGGAGTCAATGAAGACGCCAAACTTCCTTCAGGAATATCAAGGCAAGCTCCTTGATAGGTACCTCCATGGTCAGGGGTATGAAATGGGCCATTTTCGAGAATCTGTCTGCTATGCCCCAGATCTTGGTATACCCTTCGGATGCTAGCAGCACTACATTGAAGTCCATTGAAATTGCTGTCCACGGCCGCATGGGAATATCGATGGGTTCCAGCAGTCCGAACCTGTTGTGCCTGATACACTTATTTCTTTGGCATGCATCACATGTTCACACATAGTCGGTGATGTGCTCGTCCATCTTTGGCCAATAGAAGTTAGCCCTAACCCTGCCAATAGTTTTGTACGTCCCGAGATGCCCAGTGATTCAGGAGTCATGCTCAGCCTCTATGATTGGCTCCTTCAGATTCTGGCTCTGGGGAACCTACCACCGGTTCTTGTACCTGAGTAAGCCCTTTTCCGTTGTGAAATGTTGGTCGACCTCTTTGTCACCGGTAGCTATTGCCTTCAGGATCCAAAAATATTCCTGGTCTTCCTTTATCACTACCCGCAGCTGATCCAAAAAGGACGACTTGAGCCAAAACCCCAGGCACACCTGCAACACTTGTGGTTGCAAGATGTCCTGTTCCTGGCTTCCAACCCACTGTCCGGGGCGAAAAAATGACTGTGGCGGAAAACCACTCCCCCCTTCAGGGCGGTAGTCCCTACGCCCCAACAAAGCATCTGCCTTCTCATTCCACTGTCCTTCTCGGTAAACCACCTTGAAGTTAAATGCTTGCAGGAACTGAGCCCAGCGGTGCTGCCTATGGTGAAGGACCTTGGTACTATTAAAGTACTCCCAATTCTTATGATCTGTATAGATCACCAATAGGTCCATTACTGAGCGTAGCAGATGATTCCATTCCTTGCATTCCGCCACGATGGCAGTCATTTCCTTACCATGGACATCATAATTAATCCCCGGTGGGTGAAACTTCCTACTATGGTAGGCCACTGGGTGCCATATCTCATCGTCAAAGAACTGGGAGAGCAAGGCTCCTAATGTGAAGTCACTACCGCGGGTTTCCAGCCAGGTTGGCTGTTCAGGGTCAAAATGTGCTAGGATAGGTTTGGACGTAAACGCCTCCTTCAAATGGTTGAAGTCCTGCTCCCACGCAGGTGTCCATTCCCATCGGAAAACCTTCTTTGTCAAGTCTGTCAGAGGTTTGGCCATCTGGCTGTAACCCTCTATGAACCGACGATAGAAGTTGGCAAAGTCCATAAACCTTTGAACGTCGACGACGTATGTCGGAGGAGCTCAATCCCTGATTGTCTGCACCTGCTCCGACAACATAGAGATCCCCACATCGGAGATCTGGTATCCGCAGAATTCAACCTCCCGTTAGTGGAAACTGTACTTCTTCATGCTTACACATAGTTTAGCTTTACGCAATTTCTCCATCATACCTCTCACCATCACGACGTGCTCGTCCATAGTTTCGGAGTAGGTCAGGATGTCATCTATGTACGCGATGACTCCTTCATCCATGAGATCCCGAAAGACCTCATTTATCATGCTTCAGAAAGTTGGCGGGGCACTACACAACCCAAATGGTATGACCATATATTCATACAGTCCATATCCGCACCGGAAGGCCGTCTTCGATCCCTCACCTTCTGCCATCCTCAGAAGGTAGTAGCCGTTCTTCAAGTCCAACTTGGTGTACACAATGGCTTTTCCTAACCTATCTCATAGTTCATTCATCAACGGCAGAGGATACTTACTCTTCACAGTGATTTTGTTCAGCCCTCGGTAATCTGTTACCAGTGGTAATATACTATCTGGTTTTGGCAGGAAGAGGATAGGGGCTGCTGCTGAGGGACTGGACAGCTGTAGCTTTCCCATTCGCAGCGTGTCATTGAGGTATTCCCGGAGTGCCTTAAGCTCCTTTTCCGATAACGGATAGATAGACCCAAATGGAGGTTGAGTTCTGGGTTACAACTCGATCGTATGGTCATACTTCGAGTGCTCCGGTAGTGCGTCAATCCGTTCTGGACTGGAGATATCCCCATAGTCCTTATACTCGTGGAGTAGCTTAACTGTGATGTCAGGACCTTCCTCATTGGAGAATCGCAAAATTGTCAATAGGTACACATTCCTAGAGTCTTCGGCTAGTAACTCTTCATCAGTTATGAACAGTGACCGCCTCTGCTCTGCCAGACAGTTAACCTTGCGGAAATCTGAGCACCAGGTTAGTGATCCTGTCTTCCAATCTATGTCGGGGTTATGGTCTCTCAACCAAGACATAGATAGGTACCCATCCAGTTTAGTGTTGGGCATATCTGCAACTTCAAAGCGCATCTCATTGTGGTGGTCACATATCCTCATCTCTACTGACTTGGTATAGTGTAGACCTGACCTCGGAATATGATTACCGCTGGTGTCGCCTATCGGCATATGTACCTTTCATCGTACACAAGATGGCTGAGTCTACTTAACCCATCAGCTACTAAGCACCGGCCCAGTAGCTCCACTATCGAGTGCCAGGAGCGCCTCCACGCTTACCTGTCTAGCTCCTGTCTTCCAGGCTAACTTGACCCGCACGTGGATAGACTTGATATAATGAGGCAAGTCGTCATGCTTCCGCCTCTTCACTTGCCTTGGGGACTTGATCATCTTCGCTTAGTAAATCCTTCTAGTGTCTTGCCTTTCGACACAAGAGTGGCCACAATGGGTCGGTAAACATTAAGGGATTGGGATTCGTCTTTTATCAATAACTAGGGTGTTTCCTATCACGCCAGCATGATTTCGGGTACTAAACCCTCCTCAAGTAAACTTTGAAATAGCACCATTTATTTGATCAAGTCCAGCCTGAACCAATTCCCCTTGTACTAAACATGACAATTTTTCCCGAGGTGGGTAGGAGTCCGCTGTCGGACCGGTTCCAAGCTAACAGCCTTGCTTCCCCAATGTCGACCGTCTCCTCTAGCAGGACCTCACCCCGCCTCCACCGAAATAATGTCCTCTGACTTGCCCATTCAGCTAAAGAAATCCTGCAAGAAATACGTATAACTAGAACAAAGGAAATAACGAGTAACCCAACAAAGATGAGATAGCCCAGCCCACCAGGCACGGCCCGCAACATCTACCTGCCTACACCACCTGGGTGTAGTCAGTATCAGCGTCGTTTATGCGGTAGAAGGGTACTTACCCATCTCCGAAGCCACCTCCGTGGCTCATGTCTATCTATCCTTCAGGGGTCTATGGCTGCGGGTTAATAAGGTTACACCTTAAACAGAATGGGTTCCTACCTATTCGGAGCTATCAGTATCAACCTCCATAATCTGAGGTGATGCCTGGCGGTCTTCAAGTATCTTTGACAAGGAAGCCAGAGGGGGCGCTTCACTGCGCTTTAGTCGCTTGTCTGTCCCTGTGGGCCCACTTACTGGGGCTGACCGTTTCAACCCACCAGCCTGTTTTGATGAACTAACCACTGGGACTGTCGTGGTACACTTTCTCTAAAAGTGACCTGTTTGACCGCACTTGGTGCAATGGTTGTACTTCCTCCGGCGTTTGGTCAAAGTCAACAGGATTTCCTGATACTCTATTGCATATGCAGAAGTCACTGGCTTTGCCTGTTTCCCCGCATTGAAATTAGTGGGTTTGGCAGACAACTGGTTCTGTCTGCCCAAACCTTTTTCCTTCTTCTTGAACCTGCCCGATGTTGAGGATCTAGGCTCCTTCTTAATAGCGGGTTGAGACCAGGGGACAGGGTGGAAAACGCGGTTACTGAACTGGTTGTTGTCCTCCAGCATGTGCCCGACCTTGCGGAGAAGATCAGGATACTCATTCAGGTCGGTCGGATGTGGCTCCTTAAGTGCCCATGCATTCCGAACCTCTTGTGTGATGCCTGATTGAACCTTGTCTCGTACCTGTACTGGATCTGTATAGCTAAGCTTGTACATGTAAGCAATTATCATATCTAGATACTCATCGGTGTGATGGAGCTTCATCCCCAGGTCTCACCACTCGAGAAGGGATCAATCCCGCTCAGCCTAGTCTCCGCCAAAACTTTGTTCCAGCCGTTCTCAGAACCCTTTCCATGTCTGTAAGGGGTTACTAACTTTGATAGAGACGCCCGTGCCCTTGGCGGCTTCATTGTTAATGTGTCCCTGCAACCCCAAATACCATGCCCGGGTGGAGTCTTCAGGAAGAGGGATCACCAAGTTTACCTTATCCATGTCGGTTAACTTACAATCCGTAAAGTAATCAAATTTGACCTCTACCAAGGTCAAGAAGCTTGCGAGTTCTGTAACTTTGCCCTTGAATGGAGGAATACCACTCCGCTTCTCCGGCTTCTTCTGCCGGTGTCTTGGTGTTGGCCTAGAAGCCGAACCAGTACCCCTCAGGGCTCTCGCCTGCCTCTTGGCCCAGCGATCCCACTGTCATTTCTTCTCGTTGCTCTAGTCATCCTTGCGAGCACGGAGGAAGGGGGTCAAATCTGGGAGGGAATCTCCATCATCATCATTATCTGAGCTGTCATGGTCAGAGTTCCCTGGATCTCCCCCTGCTCCCGCTGGACTACCTCCTGGTGGTGCATTTCCGTCCCCACTACCTCCGGTATTCCCGCCTTGGGATTCCTGGGGTCTATCATACCCATCAAACCATTCCTCCTAGCCATCCTGGTTACCATCCTCTGCGGGGTTAGCCCCTGACGGTCCTGGTGCCGGTGGTGAGACAGGGCATCACCCACTCTCAGGAGATGGGTTGGGCACCATCTGTTTTACCTGCAGAAAAGACCGCAACTCTGGACAACTCAAGGGTTGCATCGGGAGGCCGGCATCCCTCCATGACCCACAGTACCCACATGTTGGTCGTCCATCTCCTTCTTTCTGCCTCCTTCTATGCCTCACCGGGGTTTGTAGTCCCTTTCTGCACCCATAGGAGTGGTAATAAATCCACCCCATCCGGGTCTCTTCCGACTTACAGCCTGACAGACAGAACTCGTCCGGGCTGTCCGAATCGCTACTTGTGATGGTGGGGAGACCGGCGGGAAGACTTGGCTTCGAGGGTGCTGTGGGAACGACTGGTGCCCAAGGAACGGAGTGAGCAGGCGTCCTGGGTCTGGGGATTGCAGTCCCTCCTGACGGAGCCATGGGTGTTCGCTCCTCCTGGTGTCTTACCTGTTTGAAGAATCCAGGTGATACCGCGCGCAGTGGCCAGAACCCTGGGGTAGCCGATAGTGCTGGTGGGAATGCTGTGGCAGGAAAGGTATTAGGCACAGGCAATGAGACTGGCAGAGGTGTAGGTCTTGCGGCAGCGATAGGGGGTGTAGGGGTTGCAACTGACAGTGTTGTGGGGGGAATGATAGGAGCCAGTGTCGGACGAGGAGTGGTGTCAGGCCTGTCCGTGGCCGTAATACCCTTCGGCTTGGATGTCCTTTTTCTTACTCGACTTTCCCTCAGTTGGCCCGACTGTGGAGCTGCCCGACCTACTGCGGGCAATTGGGGGGGCGGCCGATAGGGAGCCTGTAGATGCTCTGGAGGAGGAGGAGGTATAGCTGTAGCCCTCACCTTTCAGGGTTTCCAACATCCGTATACCAAATTGGGCTCAGGTATGCCCTCCACTGGTCGTCTCTGGCTCTCATGGCCAACTCCATGCCGTGGTTCTTGGGCTTGGTATGGACGAGTGGGAGTGGGGGCGTGGCCTCTAACATCAGTACATCATTCTCCGCATCAATGCGATACCCTCCTTCAAAAGCCTTTTTCAAGACTGCCATCCGAGTCTTCAATGCCTGCTGATCTCTTATCATCCGCAGGTATGCCTCTTGCTGCACCTTCATCAATTCCACTGCTGGCGTAATGATCTTTGTTCGGTACACCTGCTGCTGCGGGGTGTTCCAGATCTTCAGTTCCCACTTCACTTCCTCAATCGACTTGGATACCTCCCGGACGATGTAAGGTTCGACAAACTCAGACGAGAACATGTTAAAGGGAACATCATGCGGCGTGGGAGGGACCATGTTGTGGACAAGGGAAGGATCTTGGAAAAGTGAGAGCGCTGTGGCACAAGGGTCCGTAATCAGGGGATCAAGACATTCACCGTGCAACTGAATAGGAGCGGCCTTCAAGAGCAGTTGGTGGCCGTCCCAGTGGATACCACAAACATCCGCAAAAACTGATGCACGAAACGTGTTGGCCGTGTTCTCGTCAAGATCAAGGTCTGAACCGAAGTTGGATTCCATTCCGGTTCGAAATTCGGTACTAGCCATTGCACTTTCCATCCTGGGCTACTTGTTCCGGACAAGGTTACCAGTATTCACCCAAGGTCAGTGCCGAAGGTCGAAAAGAATTAATCAGGAGAGGAGTTAAGCAAAGAGCTCCCCTTAATGATATACTGTAATGGGGGCACCCCTAGGAAGATGGATCCCAAGCTTGTGACTGCACCGAACAACTTCAAACTTATCGCCAAAAGTTCACACCAATGTAAGAGTAAAGTAAATGGGAAAACTTAATATTGTTAAGCCTGATGCTTCACTCAACTAAGGTCTCGAGAGGATTGATTGTTGGAGTAGGAGAGTTCTGGCATAGACTTTCAGGTAGTTTTATCTTATGCCAGAAGGTCACCCATCAGTTTACTACAACTATTCGAGCACACCCTTCTCCGCTAAGGGCAGTGCATCACGTCTCCGGGCACACCTATCGGGCATGCATGTGTCGACACACCCTAGTCTGCATTCACCTTATGCGGTTATCATTTCTGCAGTGCATTTCCATTTTGCCTCCTGGAGTGAAAACTTCTGCGCATTGCTATCTTGCCAGTGGCTAACAGTCAAGGCACCTCATGAACTGGACTATCTATGACACCCTTCCCATATGCATTGATCTCTACTTGACTCCGGAAGCTACAGTGAGCAGTTTATCTATTTACTATTTACGGGTCTCGGGCTTGCGGTGTCTTCTGCAGGAAACAGTAGTCGGGGAGTGATCCAATGGGTGCTACCCATGTCCACTGCCTCGGATCTACCTTACCTGTCGTAGGAATCATGCTTTTAGTGTCTCGGCACTTCCCATTCAGAGCCTATAGCATTGGGGACACTTTCGGGCTTGGTAGGTGTAAGACTCCCCCAGTTGCCCCGGCACCACCCGGGACTACCTTTGGGACCTCCACAGTTAACACATGTTAACTCCATCGGTTTTGGTCCGTTTACCCCGAACAACTTGGAGGAGGTACTCCACCATGTACCCTATACCCCCTTATATATCCTGCGAAAAGATTACGGTGGACCGGACAGCAGCGACGTATACGGTGTTGCAAGCAGGTCTCCAAAGATTCCTCTTCACTAGACTGCGCACAACTACACAGCCGTTTGCCCATGACGTCCAGGCCTCAAGGTGGGGCCGGAGAGGTATGATAGGAATAATGTCTCCAATTTACAGCTTCATCGAAGCTACGTAGCTCGCCCAATAGCATCACCTGGAACCCCAGATTCCAGTATCATGCCTGGCTTCGCATGACAAACATTCCAGTCAGTTTTCCCAAACTCCCCGACGGACTTCGTATTGAAAGGTAGGGTAACTCAGGACTTTGGGCAGGGTAACCTGATCCCGAGGGTAGGGTAACCTTGTCCAGCGGACAAGATAACTTTTCCCTATTACCCTGTCTATCCTGTCGCTGGCAATAGACATTTCTGACCTGTCTCCAGTTACTCAGCCTAGCTGAGCCACTGCCCCTTCAGAAGTCCCTAAGTATGCTGACACCACTCCCGGGTGTATCCAGGTACCTAAGTCCCTGACCAGCCAATTCTGTTTATTCTTGGAGTCTGGGCCATCGGGTCTCCGTATGTTAAGTACTTACATGCCTGCCGGTTCCTACCAGTTCGCCTCCTTGCTACCTGTATGGGTATAGGTTCCATCTGCCATACCTCATGTATGTGGGGTCATTACACTCCATCACCTGTCTCACCATTGCGACATGCTCTTCCATAGTTGTGGAGTAGATCAGGATGTCCTCCATGTATACAATGACTCCTTCATCCAAGAGGTCCAGGAAGACGGCATTTATCATTCACTGGAAAGTTGCTAGGGCGTTACATAACCCAAACTGCATGACCGTGTATTCATATAGTCCATATCTGCACCGGAAGACTGTCTTCCATTCTTCACCTTCTGCCATCCTTACAAGGTAGTAGCCGTTCTTCATGTCCAACTTGGTCAACACAACGGCCTTTCCTCACCTATCTCCCAGTTCATTCATCCCGGGTAGAGGATACTTACTCTTCACCATGATTTTGTTCAGCCCTCAGTGATCTATTACCAGTCTTACTGTATTATCTGGTTTTGGCACGAAGAGGATCAGGGCTGCTGCTGAGGAACTGGATCGCCGTAGCTTTCCCGTTCACAGCATGTCATTGAGATATTCCCAGAGTGCCTTAAGCTCCTTTTCCGATAATGGATAGATAGGCCCAAAAGGAGGTTGAGTTCCGGGCTGCAACTAGATCCTATAGTCATACTTTGAGTGCTCCGGTAGCACCTCAATCCGTTCTTGACTGAAGATACCTCCATAGACCTTATACTCAGGCAGTAGCTTAACTGTAATGTCCGCACCTTTCTCACTGGAGAATGGTACAATTCCTAATAGGTACACATTACTAGGGTCTTCGGCTAGTAACTCTTCATCGGTCATGAACATTCACCACCCCTGCTCTGCCAGGCAGTTAGCCTTGCAGAAATCTGAGTGCCAGGTTAGTGATCCTGTCTTCCAATCTGTGTTGGGGTTATGGTCCTTCAATCAAGACATAGGTAGGTACCCATCCACCTTAGTGTCGGGCATATCCGTGACTTCAAAGTGCATCTCATTATGGTGGTCACCTATCCTCATCTACAATGACTTGGTGTAGTGTAGACCTCGCTCAGGAATGTGATTACTGCTCGCGTCACTTATCGGCATGTGTACCTTTCATCGTACACAAGGTGCCTGAGTCTCCTTAACCTATCGGCTACTAAGTACTGGCCCAGTAGCTCCACTATCAAGTAGCAGGAGCGGTTCCGTACTTACCTGTCTAGCTCCTATCTTCCAGTCTAACTTGACCCGCAGGTGCATAGACTTGGTATGATCAGGCAAGTCGTCACGCTTCTGCCTCTTCGCTTGTCTTAGGGACTTAGTCATCTTGCCTTAGTAAATCCTTTTAGTCTCTTGCCTTTCGACACAAGAGCGGCTGCAACGGGTCGGTAAACGTTAAGGGATTGGAATTCGTCTTTTATCAATAACTAGGGTGTTTACTATCATGCTAGCACGATTTTGGGTACTAAACCCTCCTTAGGTAAACTTGAAAATAGCACTATTTATTTGATCAAGTCCAGACTGAACCTATTCCGCTTGTACCAAACCTAACAATTTTCCGCGAGGTGGGTAGAAGTCTGCTGTCGGACCGGTTCCAAGCTAAGCAGCCTTGCTGCCCCATTGTCGAGCCTCTCCTCTAGCAAGAGCTCACCCTGCCTCAACCGAAATAATGTCCTATGACTTGTCCCTCCAGCTAATGAAATCCAGAAAGAAATACGTATAACCAGAACACAGGAAATAACCCAAAACCCAACAAAGCAGATATGGCCCAGTTCACCATGCCCAGCCCACAACATCCACCTGCCCACACCACCTGGGTGTGGTCAGTATCAGGGTCATTTATACAGTAGAGCGGTACCCACCTATTGCCGCAGCCACCTGCTTGGCTCCTGTCCATCTATCCCTTAGGGGTCTATGCCTACAGGTTAATAAGGTTACACTTTAAGCAGAATGGGTTCTAACCTATTCCGAGCCGCCGGTATCAACCTCCATGATCTGAGGTGATGCCTGGCGGACTTCAAGTATCTTTGACGAGGAAGCCGGAGTGGGTGCTTCAATGCGCTTTAGTCACTTGTCCGTTCCTGTGGGCATGCTTACCGGGGCTGACCGTTTCAAGCCACAAGCCTGTTTGGATGAACTAACGACTGGGGCCGTCATGCTACACTTTCTCCAAAAGTGACCAGTTTCCCCGCACTTGGTACACTGGTTGTACTTCCTCCGGTATTGGGTCAAAGTCGAAGGGATTTCCTTATGTGCTATTGCATACTCAGAAGTCGCCGGCTTTGTCTGTTTCCCCACGTTGAAATTAGTAGATCTGGCAGACCTCTAGTTCTGTCTGCCCGAACCTTTTTCTTTCTTCTTGAACCTGCCTGATGTCGAGTATCTATCCACCTTCTTATCTATGGGCTGAGACCGTGGGGCTGGGTGGATAACGCAGTTGCTGAACCGGTTGTTGTCCTCCAGCATGTGCCTTACCTTCCCGAGAGGATCAAGGTACTCATTCAGGTCGCTCGGATGGGGTTCCTTCAGTGCCCATACATTCCGAACCTCCTGTGTGATGCCTGATCAAACCTTGTCTCGTACCTGCACTGGATCTGTATAGCTAAGCTTATACATATAATCAATTATCTTATCCAGGTAGTCATCGGTGTGATGTGGCTTCATCAGAAGATCTCGCCACTCAAGAAGGGATCAATCTCACTTGGCCTGATCTCCGCCGAAACTTTGTTCCAGCCGTTCTCGGAACCCTTTCCATATCCATAAGGGGTTGCTGTCATTTATGGGAAGGCCAGTGGGCTTGGCTGCTTGCTTGTTAATGTGCCCATGCAACTCCAGATACCATGCCCAGGCGGAGTCTTCAAGAAGGAGGATCACCAAGTTTACCTTATCCATGTCAGTTAACTTACAATCCCAAAGTAATCAAATTTGACCTCTACCAAGGTCAAGAAGCTCGCAAGTTCTGTAACTTTGCTCTTGAATGGAGGGATACCACTCAGCTCTTCCCTCTTCTTCTGCCAGTGTTTCGGTGTAGTCCTAGAAGCCGAACCAGTACCCCTCAGGGCTCTCACCAGCCTCTTGGCCTAGCGATCACCCCGTCATTTCTTCTGGTTGCTCCAGTCAACCCTGCCAGCACAGAGGAAGTGGGTCAAATCTGGGAGCAAATCTCTGTCGTCATCATTATCCAAGCTGTCCTGGTCAGAGTCCCCTGGATCTCCACCTGCTCCCGCCGTACTACCTCCAGGTGGTGCATTTCGGTCCCCACTACCTCCGGTATTCCCACCTTGGGATTCTCAGGGTCTATCATACCCATCAAACTATTCCTCCTAGCTACCCTGGTTACCATCCTCTGGGGGGTTAGCCCCTGATGGTCCTGATGCCGGTGGTGGAACAGGGCATCGCCCACTCTTAGAAGTTGGGTTGGGTGCCTTCTGTGTTATCTGCAGAAAATACTGCAACTCTGGACAACTCAAGGGTTGCATCGTGGGGCCAGAATGTGTTCATGACCTACAGTACCCACATGATGGTTGTCCATCTCCTTCTTTCTGCCTTCTTCCGTGCCTCACCAGGGTCCGTGGTCCCTTCCTACACCCATAGGAATGGTAATGAATCCGTCCTATCCGGGTCTCTTCTGACCTACAGCCTGACAGACAGAACTCGTCTTGGCTGTCTGAATCGCTACTTGTGATAGTGGGGAGAGCGGCGGGAAGACTTGACTTCGCGGGTGCCATGGGAATGACCAGTGCCCAACGAACCCCACGAGGCAGTGTCCCTGGCCCGGGGATAGGAGTCCCTTGCGATAGAGCCGCAGGTGCTCGCTCTTGGTAGTGCCAGGCCTGTTCAAAGAACCCAGGTGATGCGGCATGCATCGACCGAAATCCCAGGAGTGCTAAACCTGGGGGTAGAAAAGGGGCGGTAGGAGACGGATCAGAACGAGGGGCAGGTAGAGGAACTGGTAGAGGAGTGGGTCTTGGGGTGTCTATGGAAGATACAGGAGTTCCAACTGAAGGTGTTGCAGGCAGAATAATAGGGGCAGGCGTCAGACGAGAAGTTGGGTCCGGGGTGTCTGGAGCCATGATACCGTTCAATTGGGACGTCCTTTTCCTTACTCAACGTCCATTAGTTGGCCCGACCGTTGGGCTGCCCGAACAACTACGGACCATTGAGAGAGGGACAGACAGGAAGCCTGTTGATACCCTTGGGAAGGAGGAAGTATAACTGTAGCCGTCACCTTTCCGGCTTTCCAACATGCGTATACCGATTGAGCTCAGGTATGCCCTCCATTGGTCGTCTCTGGCTCTCATGGCCAATTCCATTCCGAAGTTCCCAGGCTTGGTATAGACGAGTGGGAGTGGGGGTGTGGCCTCTACCATCGGTACGTCATTCTCAGCATCAATACTATACTCTCCTTTGAAACCCTTTTCCAACGCTCTCATCCAAGTCCTCAATGCTTGCTGATCCCTTATCATCTGCACGTATGCCTCCTGCTCCACTTTCATCCATTCCACTGCTGCCATAGTGATCTGTTTCTGGAACACCCCCTGCTCCTGCGGGTTCCAGTTCCTTAGTTCCCGCTTCGCTTCCTGAATCACCCTGGATACCTCTCCAACGAGGTAAGGTGCGACAAACTCGCTCGAGGACTCGCTAAATGGGACCCCTTGGGGTGGTGGTGTAATGGTGGCACCCCTAGGAAGATGGATCCCAAGGTTGCGACCGCACCAAACAACTTCAAACTTATTGCCAAAGGTTCACACAGATGTAAGAGTAAAGTAGATGGTAAAACTTAATATCGTTAAGCCTGACGCTTCACTCAATTAAGGTCTCGAGAGGATTGATTGTTGGAGTAGGAGAGTTCTCGCATAGACTTTCAGGTAGTTTTATCTTATGCCAGAAACTCCCCCATCAGTTTACTCCAACTGTTCGAGCACACCCTTCTCCGCTAAGGGCGGTCCGACACGTCTCCTGACACCCCTTTCGGGCATGTATGTGTCGACCCGCTCTAGTCGGCGTTCACCATATGTGCATATCGTTTCTGCGGCGCATTTCCATTCTGCCCGCCGGAGTGAAAACCTCTGCGCATCGGGGACTTGCCAGTGGCTAACTGTCAAGACCCCTTGCTGAACTAGACTATCTATGACACCCTTCCCATGCGCGTTGATTTCTTCTTGACGCCGGAAGCTACCGTGAGCGGTTTATCTATCTACTATTTACGAGTCTCGGGCTTCCGGTGTCTTCCGCAGGGTACGGTGGTCCAGGAGTGATCCAATGGGCGCTACCCACGACCACTACCTCGGATACACCTTACCTGCGGTAGGAATCATGCTTTTAGTGTCTCTGCACTTCCCTCTCAGAGCCTATGGCGTTGGGGACATCCTTGGGCGTGGTAGGTGCAAAACGTTCCCAGTCGTCCCGGCACCACCCGGGACTACCTTCGGGACCCCCACGGTTAACTCCCGTTAACTCCGTCAGTTTTGGTCCGTTTTACTCCGAACAACTTGGAGGAGGTACTCCACCTTCCACCCTATGCCCCCTTGTATATCCTGCGAACAGCTTACGGTCGACCGGACGGCAGCAACGTATACGGTGTTGCAAGCGGGTCTCCAAAGATCCTCCTTTGCTAGACTGCACACAACTACGCAACCGTTTGCCCATGACGTCCGGGCCTCAAGGCGGGGCCGGAGGGGCATGATAGGAATAATGTCTCCAATTTACAGCTTCTTCGTAGCTGCGTAGCTCGCCCAATAGCATCTCCCGGAACCCCAGATTCCAGTATTATGCATGGCTTCGTGTGACAAACATTCCAGTCATTTTTCCCAAACTCCCCGAGGGACTTCGTATTGGCAGGTAGGGTAACTCAGATCCTTGAACAGGGTAATCCAAGCCTCAAGGCAGGGTAACCCTGTTCTGAGGGTAGGGTAATCTTGTCCGGTGGACAAGTGGATTTTCTCCTGTTACCCTATCTATCCCACTTCCGGGGATAGACACACTCGGCCTTTCTCTAGTTACCCAGCCTAGCTGTGTATTGGCCCTTCATAGGTCCCTAAGTACGCTGACACCAACCTTGGGCGTAGCCATGTACCTAAATACTTGTGTCCACTAAGTCTGCTCATCTCGGAGCCCGGGCCATCGGGTCTCCGTAGGTCAAGTACTCACTTGCCTGCCGGTTCCTACCAGTTCGCCTCCGAGCTACCTGTATGGGTGT
Organism: Tuber magnatum; assembly: GCA_003182015.1. NCBI lineage: Eukaryota > Fungi > Ascomycota > Pezizomycetes > Pezizales > Tuberaceae > Tuber > Tuber magnatum. The sequence goes on from PYWC01000102.1 coordinate 261,057, forward strand.
AGGTTCCGGCTGCCATAGCTCACGTATGCTGGGTCGTTACATCACTCCCCTCTTCTCTACGGTCCGTCCCGGACCGTTTAGCGTCGTCTTTTGTTTCCACGACTCGATTCCCCCAAGACCCGATGGTCCCTGGGCTTGGACGGATATCTTTGGTGGAAATCTAGCATGGCCTGTAAGCCTGTCCCTTCTAGCATCTCATAGGGCTCCCATGAGTTCTCCTCAGCTCCATAGCCTTCCCATGAAACCAGGTACTGGACAAAGCGCGACGGAAACTTCGCCTTTGTTCCACCATACCAGCGACTGTCCACAACAGCTTCGATGACGTAACTGGGCTCATTGTCCACGAGCTCGGGGGTAGGGATCTCCTTGATCCTACCCGATTCCGGATCCTCGCGATAGGGTTCCAGCAGCGTGACATTGAAAACCGGGTGGATGCTCCATCGGGTGGGCAATTGGAGTTCGTATGCTCGGGTACCCACCCGACGTTTGACCACGAAAGGGCCAAACATCCGGTGGTCCAGCTTCTCCATGGGATGCTTGGTGCGGATGTTCTTCCGGTTCAACATCACGCGGTCCGCTTTCTTAGCCCGCCCAGCAGCCACATCTTCCAAGGTAACATAGTCCGGGGATGGCAGCCATTTCTGGTCATGCCATTTCCGCTGCCTTTCCTGTGCCCGTTGAATCGTTTCTCGAATCTGTTGCCAGGTTCCTTCCCATTCCTTAACCAAGAGTTCACTACTTGGGTGTATCCCTTGGTTGTCAGACACAACACCCGACCAGTTTGTCCGTGGGTTGAACCCATAATTGATCTCAAATGGTGACAACCTGGTGGATTCTGATGTTGAGGTGTTATACGCATACTCCGCAAGGGGTAGCAGCGAGACCCAGTCATCCTGTTGATAGGAACAGTAACTACGCAAGTACTGCTCCAGTGTCTGATTAACCCTCTCGGTTTGCCCATCAGTCTCTGGGTGGAATGCAGTCGAAACGTTTAGTTTCACTTGCAGCAAGTGCATCAGACTCATCCAGAACTTGGATGTGAATCGGCTATCTCGGTCGGAGATGATTGACTCTGGCAGTCCATGAAGGCGCCAAACCTCCTTCAGGAATATCAAGGCAAGCTCCTTGATAGGTACCTCAGTGGTCAGGGGTATGAAATGGGCCATTTTCGAAAACCTGTCTACTATGACCCAGATCTTGGTATACCCTTCGGACTCTGGCAGCGCGACAATGAAATCCATTGAAATTGCTGTCCAAGGCCGCATAGGAACATCGATAGGTTCCAGCAGCCCGAACTTCTTGTGCCTGATGGATTTATTTCTTTGGCATGCATCACATGTCCGCACATAGTCAGTGATATGCTCATCCATCTTAGGCCAGTAGAAGTTAGCCCTCACCCTGCCAATGGTTTTGTAAGTCCCGAAGTGTCCCGCGATTCGGGAGTCATGTTCTGCCTTCATGATTGTCTGCTTCAGATTCTGACCCTTGGGAACATACCACCTGTTCTTGTACAGGAGTAAGCCCTTTTCCGTCGTGAAATGTCGGTCGACCTCTTTGTCACCTGCAGCTGTTGCCTTCAGGATCCTTAAGTACTCCTGGTCTTCGGTTATCGCTACCCGCAACTGATCCAAAAAGGAAGACTTGAGCCGAAATCCCTGGCACACTTGCAACACCTGTGGTCGCAAGATGTCCCGTTCCTGGCTCCCAACCCATTGTCCGGGGCGAAAAAACGACTGTGGCGGAAAATCACTCCCCCCTTCAGGGCGGTAGTCCCTACGCCGCGACAAAGCATCCGCCTTCTCATTCAACCGTCCTTCTCGGTAAACCACCTTGAAGTTAAATGGTTGCAGGAATTCAGCCCAGCGGTGCTGCCTTCGGTTAAGGACCTTGGTACTATTGAAGTACTCCAAGTTCTTATGATCCGTATAGATCACCAACTGGTCCGTTACCGAGCGTAGCAAATGATCCCATTCCTTGAACGCCGCCACGATGGCTGTCATTTCCTTGTCATGGACATCATAATTAATCTCCGCTGGGTGAAACTTCCTACTATGGTAGGCCACCGGATGCCATCTCTCATCCTCACATAACTGGGAGAGAACGGCTCCTAATGCAAAGTCACTAGCGTCGGTTTCTAGCCGTGTTGGCCGTTCAGGGTCAAAATGTGCTAGGATAGGTTTGGACGTGAACGCTTCCTTTAAATGATTGAAGGCCTGCTCACATGCAGGTGTCCATTCCCATCGGACATCCTTCTTTGTCAAGTCCGTGAGGGGTTTCGCTATCTTGCTGAACCCTTCTATGAACCGACGATAGAAGTTGGCAAAGCCCATAAAGCTTTGAACGTCGACGACGCATGTCGGAGGTGCCCAATCTTTGATTGTCTGCACCTTTTCCGACAACATAGAGATCCCCATATCGGAGATCCTATATCCGCGGAATTCAACCTCCCGTTGGTGGAAACTGGACTTCTTCATACTTACACATAGTCTAGCTTTCCGCAATTTCTCCATCACACGCCTTACCATCGCGACGTGCTCTTCCATAGTTTCGGAGTAGATCAGGATGTCATCCATATACGCGATGACTCCTTCATCCATGAGATCTCGAAAGACCTCATTTATCATGCTCTGGAAAGTTGCCGGGGCATTACATAACCCAAACGGCATGACCGTGTATTCATACAGTCCATATCTGCACCGGAAGGCCGTCTTCCATTCCTCACCTTCTGCCATCCTCAGAAGATAGTAGCCGTTTTTCAAGTCCAACTTAGTGAACACAACGGCTTTTCCTAACCTATCTCGCAGTTCATTCATCAGCGGTAGAGGGTACTTGCTCTTCACCGTGATTTTGTTCAGCCCTCGGTAATCTATTACCAGTCTTAATGTACCATCTGGTTTTGGCACAAAGAGGATAGGGGCTGCTGCTGAGGAACTGGATCGCCGTAGCTTCCCCGTTCGCAGCATGTCATTGAGATATTCCCGGAGTGCCTTAAGCTCCTTTTCCGATAACGGATAGATAGGCCCAAACGGAGGTTGAGTCCCGGGTAGCAACTCGATCGTGTGGTCATACTTTGAGTGCTCCGGCAAGGCCTCAATCCGTTCTTGACTGAAGATGTCCCCGTAGTCCTTATACTCAGGGAGTAGCTTGACAGTAATGTCAGCACCTTCCTCATCGGAGAATTGTACAATTCCCAACAGGTACACATTACTAGGGTCTTCAGCTAGCAACTCTTCATCGGTCATGAACACTAACCGCCCCTGCTCTGCCAGGCAATTAGCCTTGCAGAAATCTGAGCGCCAGGTTAGTGATCCTGTTTTCCAATCTATGTCGGGATTATGGTCCTTCAACCAAGACATAGGTAGGTACCCGTCCACCTTGGTGTCGGGCATGTCCGCGACTTCAAACCGCATTTCGTTATGGTGGTCGCCTATTCTCATGTCCAATGATTTGGTATAGTGCAGACCTGACCCCGGAATGTGATTACCGCTTGCGTCGCTTATCGGCACATGTACCTTTCGTCGGACACATGGTGCCTGCGTTTGTTTAACCCATCGGCTACTAAGCACTGGCCCAGTAGCTCCACTGTCGAGTAGCAGGAGCGCCTCAGCGCTTACCTGTCTAGCTCCAATCTTCCAGTCTAGCCTTACCCTCAGGTGGATAGACTTGGTATGGCGAGGCAAGTTATCACGCTTCTGCCTCTTCACTTGTCTTAGGGACTTAGTCATCTTGGCTTACTAATTCTGATCTCTTGCCTTTCGACACAAGAGCGGCCACAACGGGTCGGTAAACGTTAAGGGATTGGGATTCGTTTTATCAATAGCTAGGGTGTTTACTATCACGCCAGCATGATTTCGGGTACTAAACCCTCCTCAGGTAAACTTGATCATAGTATCATTTATTTAATCAAGTCCAGCCTGAACTAATCCCGCTTGTACTAACCATAACAAATTTTCCCGAGGTGGGTAGAGGTCCGCTCTTGGACCGGTTCCAAGCGAAGCAACCTTGCTTCCCCAATGTCGAGCGTCTCCGCGAGCGAGATCTCTCCCAGCCTCAACCGAAAATAATGTCCTATGACTTGTCCGTCCCAGTAAAGAAATCCTGAAAGAAATACAAATAACTAGAACAAAGGAAATAACCTGAAAACCCACAAAGGAGAGATCACCCTGTCCACCGCATACGGCCTTCAACATCTATCTGCCCACACCACCTGGGTGTAGTCAGCATCAGGGTCGTTCATGCAGTAGAGGGGTACTTACCCATCCCAGAAGCCACTTCCGGGGCTCCTTTTCATCCATCCCGCAGGGGTCTATGGATACAGGTTATTAAGGTTATACCTTTCACAGAATGGGGTCTTACCTATTCTGAGCCGTCAGTATCAACCTCCATAATCTGAGGTGATGCCTGTCGGACTTCAAGTATCTTTGACGAGGTAGCCGGAGGTGGCGCTTCGATGCGCTTTAGTCGCTTGTCCGTACCTGAGGGCTCGCTTACCGGGGCTGACCGTTTCAACCCACGAGCCTGTTTGGACGAACTAACGACTGGGGACGTCGCGGTGCACTTTCTCCAAAAGTGACCCGTTTGTCCACACTTGGTGCACTGGTTGTGCTTTCTCCGACGTTCGGTCAAAGTCGACGGGATTTCCTTATGCGCCAGGGCATACTCAGAAGTCCCCGGCTTTGCCTGTTTCCCCGCATTGAAATTAGTAGGTTTGGCAGACCGCTGGTTCTGTCTGCCCGAACCTTTATCCTTCTTTTTAAACCTTCCGGAAGTTGAGGACCTATCCTCCTTCTTGTCCGTTGGTTGAGACCGTTGGACAGGGTGGATAACTCGGTTGCTGAACCGGGTGTTGTCTTCCAGTGTGTGTCCAACCTTCCGAAGAAGATCAAGGTAGTCGTTCAAGTCGGTAGGATGGGGCTCCTTCAGTGCCCACGCGTTCCTCACTTCTTGAGTAATGCCCGACCGTACCTTATCTCGTACCTGCACAGGGTCTGTATAGCTAAGCTTATACATATAGTCAATTATCTTGTCCAGGTACTCATCGATGTGATGTGGCTTCATCACTAGGTCTCGCCACTCAAGGAGGGATCGGTCTCGTTCCGCTTGGTCACCGCCGAAACTCCGTTCAAGCCGTTCCCGGAATCCTTTCCACGTTCTTAACGGGTTACTGTTATTAACTGGAACTCCGGTACGCTTGGCTGCCTCCTTATTGATGTGGGAGTGCAGCCCAAGATACCATGTTCGGGCAGTATCTTCTAGAAGGGGGATCACCAGGTTTACCTTGTCCATATCGGTCAACCTGCACCCAGCAAAGTACTCGAACTTAACCTCTACCAGCGTCAGGAAGCTGGCGAGTTCGGTGACCTTTCCCTTAAACGCCGGAATGCCGCTCAGCTTTTCCGGCTTCTTCTGCCGTTGTCTAGATGATGGTCGTGCAGCCGCCCTACTCCGTAGTTCCCTTGACAGCTTCTTAGCACGGCGGTCCCACCGTCGTTTCTTCTCGTCGCTCCAGTCATCCTTGCGAGCGCCGAGAAAAGGGGTCAAGTCGGGGAGAGAATCGGCATCATCATCATCCGAGCTATCATGGTCAGAGTCCCCAGGATCTCCACCTGCTCCCGTAGTACCACCGACAGGTGGTCCATTTCCACCTCCACTACCCCCGGTATTTCCACCTGGGGTCTCGCGGGGTCTATCATACCCATCAAACCTTTCCTCCTGGCCATCCTGATTCCCATCCTCGGGGGGGTTAGCCCCTGATGGTACTGATGCCGGTGGTGGAACAGGTCGTTGCCCACTCTCAGGAGTTGGGTTCGGAGCCGCCTGAGTTGTCGCCAGAAACGACTGAAGCTCTGGACAACTCAAAGGTTGCATTGGGGGCCCCGCGTGTCTCCATGACCCACAGTACCCACATGTTGGTCGTCCGTCTCCCTCCTTCTGTCTTCTTCGGTGCCTTACCGGGGTCCGTGGTCCCTTCCTGCACCCGTACGTGTGGTAATGAATCCACCCCATACGGGTTTCTTCCGATTTGCAGCCCGACAGACAGTACTCGTCTTGGCTGTCCGACTCACCACTAGTGATCGTGGGGAGGATGGAGGGAAGAGTTGGTTTTGAGGGGGCAGAAGGAATCACGGGTGCCCAAGGAACGGAACGAGCGGGTGTCCCAGGTCCGGGGATCGGAGTCCCTCGTGATGGAGCCATGGGTGCTCGCTCTTCCTGGCGCCTGACCTGTTCAAAGAATCCAGGTGAAGCCGCACGCAGCGGTCGGTACCCTGGGGTAGCCGATACTGTTGGCGGGAAAGCTGCGACAGGGAAGGTATCAGGAGGGGGCAATGAAACTGGTAAAGGTGTGGGTCTTGGGGCCGCAATAGGAGGTACGGGAGTTGCAACCGACGGTGTTGCAGGGGGGTTAATGGGAGCAGGGGTCGGCCGAGGAGTAGGGTCAGGTGTATCGGGTGCTGTGATACCCTTTGGCTTGGACGTCCTTTTCTTAACCCGACGCCCATCGGTTGGTCCAATCGCCGGACTTCCTGAACGACTGCGGGCGATCGAGGAGGGGACAGACAGCGAGCCTGTTGATGCTCTTGTGAAGGACGAGGTATAACTGTATCCTTCCCCCTTGAGGCTTTCCAACATCCGTATGCCCACGGGGCTTAGGTACGCCCTCCACTGTTCATCCCGGGCTCTCATAGCCAGTTCCATCCCGAAGTTCTCCAGCTTCGTGTGGACAAGTGGGAGTGGGGGCGCCGCCTCTATCATCAGTACGTCATTCTCAGCATCAATACTATAACCTCCCGCGAAGGCCCTTTCCAGCGCTGCCATACGATCCTTCAATGCCTTCTGGTCTCTTAACATTCGCAGGTATGCCTCCTGCTGTACCTTCATCCATTCCACCGCTGCCGTAGTAATCTGTTTACGGAACACCTGCTGCTGCTGGGCATTCCAGTTCTTCAGTTCCCGCTTCGCATCCTCAATCGACTTGGATACCTCCCGGACGATGTAAGGTTCGACGAACTCGCGGGAGAACTCGCTAAAGGGTACTCCTTGCGGTGGAGGAGGGAGCATGTTGTGGACGAGGGCGGCGTCTTGGAAGAACGAAAGCGCCGCAGCGCGAGGGTCTGTAATCATAAGATCAACACATTCATCAGGTAGTTGAATAGGGGCGGCCTCCAGGAGCAATTGGTGACCGTCCCATTCAATACCGCGGACGTCCGCGAACACCGAAGCACGAAATGTGTTGGCGGAGTTCTCGTCAAGGTCAAGGTCTGAATCCGAGTTGGATTCCATTCTGGGTCGACGTTCGATACTAGCCATTGCGCTTTCCACCCTGGGCTACTTGTTCGAGACAAGGTTACCAGTATTCACGCAAGGTCAGTGCCGAAGGTCGAAAAACAATTAATCAGGAGAGGAGTTAAGCGAGGAGCTCGCTTAACGATATACTGTAACGGGGGCACCCCTAGGAAGATGGATCCCAAGGTTGCGACCGCACCAAACAACTTCAAACTTATCGCCAAAAGTTCACACAAATGTAAGAGTAAAGTAGACGGTAAAACTTAATATCGTTAAGCCTGACGCTTCACTCAATTAAGGTCTCGAGAGGATTGATTGTTGGAGTAGGAGAGTTCTCGCATAGACTTTCAGGTAGTTTTATCTTATGCCAGAAACTCCCCCATCAGTTTACTCCAACTGTTCGAGCACACCCTTCTCCGCTAAGGGCGGTCCGACACGTCTCCTGACACCCCCTTGGGGCATGTATGTGTCGACCCGCTCTAGTCGGCGTTCACCATATGTGCATATCGTTTCTGCGGCGCATTTCCATTCTGCCCGCCGGAGTGAAAACCTCTGCGCATCGGGGACTTGCCAGTGGCTAACTGTCAAGACCCCTTGCTGAACTAGACTATCTATGACACCCTTCCCATGCGCGTTGATTTCTTCTTGACGCCGGAAGCTACCGTGAGCGGTTTATCTATCTACTATTTACGAGTCTCGGGCTTCCGGTGTCTTCCGCAGGGTACGGTGGTCCAGGAGTGATCCAATGGGCGCTACCCACGACCACTACCTCGGATACACCTTACCTGCGGTAGGAATCATGCTTTTAGTGTCTCTGCACTTCCCTCTCAGAGCCTATGGCGTTGGGGACATCCTTGGGCGTGGTAGGTGCAAAACGTTCCCAGTCGTCCCGGCACCACCCGGGACTACCTTCGGGACCCCCACGGTTAACTCCCGTTAACTCCGTCAGTTTTGGTCCGTTTTACTCCGAACAACTTGGAGGAGGTACTCCACCTTCCACCCTATGCCCCCTTATATATCCTGCGAACAGCTTACGGTCGACCGGACGGCAGCAACGTATACGGTGTTGCAAGCGGGTCTCCAAAGATCCTCCTTTGCTAGACTGCACACAACTACACAACCGTTTGCCCATGACGTCCGGGCCTCAAGGCGGGGCCGGAGGGGCATGATAGGAATAATGTCTTCAATTTACAGCTTCTTCGTAGCTGCGTAGCTCGCCCAATAGCATCTCCCGGAACCCCAGATTCCAGTATTATGCATGGCTTCGTGTGACAAACATTCCAGTCATTTTTCCCAAACTCCCCGAGGGACTTCGTATTGGCAGGTAGGGCAACTCAGGTCCTTGAACAGGGTAATCCAAGCCTCAAGGCAGGGTAACCCTGTTCTGTGGGTAGGGTAATCTTGTCCGGTGGACAAGTGGATTTTCTCCTGTTACCCTATCTATCCCTCTTCCGGGGATAGACACACTCGGCCTTTCTCTAGTTACCCAGCCTAGCTGTGTATTGGCCCTTCATAGGTCCCTAAGTACGCTGACACCAACCTTGGGCGTAGCCATGTACCTAAATACTTGTGTCCACTAAGTCTGTTCATCTCGGAGCCCGGGCCATCGGGTCTCCGTAGGTCAAGTACTCACTTGCCTGCCGGTTCCTACCAGTTCGCCTCCGAGCTACCTGTATGGGTGTAGATTCCGGCTGCCATAGCTCATGTATGCTGGGTCGTTACAGGTGGAGGGGTCATGTTGTGGACAAGGGTAGGGTCTTGGAAAAATGAGAGCGCTGCAGCGCGAGGGTCTGTAATCATAAGGTCAAGGCATTAACTTGGTAACTGAATAGGGGCAGTCTCCAGGAGCCACTGATGACCATCCCAGTCAATACCGCGAACATCCGCAAAAACCAATGCGCGAAACATGTTAGCAGCATGTTGGTCAAGATCAAGGTCTGAATCCCAGTTGGATTCCATTCTGGATCGACGTTCAGTAGTAGCCATTGCACTTTCCACCCTGGGCTACTTGTTCTAGACAAGGTTACCAGTATTCATGCAAGGTCAGTGCCACAGGTCGAAAACAATTAATCAGGAGAGGAGTTAAGCAGGGAGCTCACTTAACCATATACTGTGACGCGGGCACCCCTAGGAAGGTGGATCCCAAGGTTGCAACCGCACCGAACAACTTCAAACTTATCGCCAAAAGTTCGCACCAATGTAATAGTAAAGTAAACGGTAAAACTTAATATTGTTAAGCCTGATGCTTCACTCAATTAAGGTCTCGAGAGGATTGATTGTTGGAGTAGGATAGTTCTCACATACACTTCTAGGTAGTTTTATCTTATGCCAGAAACTCCCCCATCAGTTTACTCCAACCATTCGAGCACACCCTTCTCCGCTAATGGCAGTCTGACATGTCTCCTGACACACCCTTCTGGCATGCATGTGTCGACATACTCTAGTCGGCGTTCACCTTATGCGGTTATCGTTTCTGTGGTGCATTTCCATTTTGCCCACCCGAGTGAAAGCCTCCGCACATCAGCATCTTGCCAGTCGCTAACAGTCAAGACGCTACATGAACTAGACTATCTATGACACCCTTCCCAAGTGCGTTGATCCCCACTTGGCCCCAGAAGCTGCCGTGAGCATTTTATCTATCTACTATTTATGGTTCTTGGGCTTCCGGTGTATTCCACAAGGTACGTTGATCCGGAAGAGGTCCAATGGGCGCTGCCCATGACCACTACTTTGGACCCACCTTTCCTGTAATGGGAATCATGCTTGTAGTGTCCCTGCATGTTCCTTTTAGAGCCTATGACATTGGGGACACTTTCGGGCTTGGTAGGTGTAAAACTCTCCTGGCTGGCCCGGCACCACCTGGGGCTACCTGCCTGACCTCTATGGTTAACTCCCGTTAACTCCATCAGTTTTGGTCCGTTTTACTCCAAAAAACCTGTAGGAGGTACTCCACCTTTCACCCCATGCCCGCTTATATATCCTGCGAACAGCCTATGGTCGACCTGAGGGCAGCGACGTATATGGTGTTGCCAGCAGGTCTCCAAACCTTCCACTTTTCTAGACTGCACACAACTACGCAACCGTTCTCCCATGACGTCCGGGCCTTCAGGCGGCGCCGGAGAGGTATGATAGAAATAATGTCTCCAATTTACAGCTTCTTCAGAACTGCCTAGCTCACCCAATAGCATCTCCCGAAACCCCAGATTCCACTATTATGCCATGCTTCGCCTGACAAACATTCCGGTCATTTTTCCCAAACTCCTCTAGAAACCTTATATTGAAAGGTAGGGTAACTCAGGACTTTGGGCAGGGTAACCCAAGCCCCATGGCAGGGTAACTGGACCCAGAGGGTAGAGTAACCTTGTCCTGCAGACAAGATAACTTCTCCCTGTTACCCTATCTATCCTGTCGCCGGCGATAGACATTTCTGACCTGTCTCCAGTTACTCAGCCTAGCTGAGCAACTGCCCCTTCAGAAGTCCCTAAGTACACTGACACCTCTCCCGGGTGTACCCAGGTACCTAAGTACCTGGCCAGCTAATTCTGTTCATTCGGGAAGCCCAGGCCATCGGGTGTCCATAGGTCAAGTACTCACTTGCCTTCCGGTCCCTACCAGTTCGCCTCCAGGCTACCTGTATAGGTGTAGGTTCCGACTGCCATAGCTCCTGTGTGCTGGGTCGTTACACTTTGCCACACCTTAGGGCATTTCCACTTACCTGATGAAAACACCGGTCATTGTGAACATGGCCATGAAGGGATTACGATTGACAAGTGATAAAACTTACAAAGTAACTATACACCTTGGATCGGCCAAGCTACTGAACCAAAGGATAATGGTTGGGAATTTGGCGAAATACGATGTACTCATTGGGATGCCTTTCCTGACTCAGCACAGAGCTATGATCCGACGTGGTAAAGCTGCAATCGAAATCCCTGACAAAAAGGTCCAAGTGCTGTGCAAGCCAATACGTATGGAGTTCAGAGCGGCAATTTGCAGAACTGAGCACAAGGAAATCCTGACTGAGTTTGTGGATGTATTCCCTGAGAAGATTCCAGAGACTTTGCCACCACTGAGAAAAATAAACCACCACATTCGCCTAAAAGATACAATAGACCTGCGAAACCAACCGACATACACTATACCTGAAGCATACAAAGAAAAGCTCTGCAACTGGATAAATGTGAAATTAAGAACTGGAGTTATCTACCGGACCGAATCTTCAGGGGCAGTGCCCATGTTTCTTTAACTGAAATCTGATGGGAGGATCAGACCACTGGTGGATTTGAAACTACGAAATAACAACATGGTGGTGGATAGTTCGTTGATCCCAAATCAGACACAGATCCTAAACACTGTAGAAAGGGCAAGATTCCGAAGCAAGATAGATCTTAGTGATGCCTACTTCCAGACCTGGGTTGAGCCAGGAAATAAGAAGTTCAACACCTTCAAAACACCTTTTGGCCAATTTGCGTGCAAGGTCATGTTGCAAGGCAATATGAATGCACCCTCTACCTTCATGCACATAATGGAGGACCTACTTAGTGGCTTTCTATACCACTTTGTCTGGGTATATATTGATGATATCCTTATTTATTCAAACACAGAAATGAAGCACATAAAGCATATAAGAAGGGTGTGTGAGCGATTATGGCAGGAAGGGTTTTATGCCAGCAAAAGAAAGTCAACCCTATTTGCAAAGACCCTAGAAGTACTGGGACATGTTATAGACCATGAAGGGATTCATGTCTTCCCTAGGAAACTGGCTTCGATTACGGAATAGGCTACACCAAAAAGCCAAAAGGAACTGCAGCGGTTCCTGAGTCTGGTAAATTATATCGCGCAATTCCTACCACACCATGCCACTATCATGGCACCCCTTACAGATCTGACAGGCAGAGCAGAGATTGTCTAGACAGACACACATGATCAAGGATTATCCAACATCAAAGAACTGATCAAACAAGTGCAGGTGCTTAGACCGATAAATTATAACTCAGAAGAACCCATATGGCTGATAACCAATGCCTCAGATATTGGGGTGGGAGCATGGGTTGGCCAGGGGCCTACACATGAAACAGCCCACCCAGCAGCCCTCCACAGTCTGAAGTTTACAAACTCACAGACCTACTATGTCACTACAGACAAGAAGGCACTGGCAGTGATCAATATGCTCCAAGAATTCAACTATATGCTTATGGGTTCCAAATTTACAACCATCACGGACCACCAACCCCTGGTTAACCTGAAGACTGACCAGATCCCTGGCCGAAGAAGGACTCACTGGATAAGTGAGTTAAGCACATATGATGCAAAGGTGCTGTACAGCCCAGGATGAACAACCTATTTAGCAGATGTATTCTCCCATATTTTCAAAGACTCTGATGATCACACTCCACCACTCATCCTCGATCACACCCTGGAGGATGATAATATCTCTAACTTGACCTTCTACATAGATCCTTCTATAGCACTAGCCTCGATGGCTCACAAAACCTCCCCCACCTGCCCAGCTTAATCCCTGCGGTTCTGAGAACCGCACACTTGCCCCCAACCCGAGATAGGAGAAGACGGACTCTCATCTCTGCGTACTACTGAATATGGCTCTGAATGGAATGAGCCTATGTGCCAAGCAGTGGCAGCACTATCAGATGAACTGACACAACCTCCAGTAACCCTCCTAAGTCCTCAACCATAGCAACACCTTACTATTCCAGCCATAGAAACCCATAGGGCGACCCCTCCATCAAGCCCACCTGGACTACCTGCAGCAGACCCCCTGTATGGAGGCTCACTTAGCTTCTACAACAACGAACTGATTGTCTCAGTTGTACCTCCCCCGATGGATGCATACCACTGTACCCTTTATGATATCCTGGAAGAAGAAGAAGATATGGGATAGACAATGACCAGAGCGCAACAGATTGATGATAAACAGAACATTATTGATACATCTCATGAAATACAGAGCATTTTCCGACAATAGATAGTATCTGGATACCGACTCGAACTAATCTACTCCCAAGTTATGAGGTACGCTGGACAACTACACTTAGAAGTAGCCTACATAGCTGATGGAATGCTATACATGAGGACCTGTTATAGTGAACACAGCCCCTTCACTCCCAAAGGGCAGGTGTCCAATAGGAAAACCCTACAAGAATATGTCATATATAAGATGCATGGCAAAGGACACTGCAGTGTAGAATGAAACCTCCAATATACAACTGAATACGTCTACTAGCCTGAGGTGAGGAAGGATTTCCGTGACCATGTGAGGCAATGTGACACCTGTCAGATAAAATAGGAACCAACCCACTGACCAGAAGGAAGGACCCAAAAACTTGACTCAGCATCTGGGGTGTTCGAGTTGACCGTCATTGATTTCGCAGGACCCTTCAACTAGTCAAATGGATTTGATCTTGTCCTAATAGCAGTGGATTGATTGAGCAGCTATGTGTGGCTTATACCTATCAACACCGCAGTCACAGTCTAAGAAACAATGAAACTCCTAGAATGAGACATCTTTACTCCGCATGGCTACCCCCTATCGATAATCAGTGATGCTGACCCTTATTTCGAACCTAACTGGTGGAAGCAGGCATGCAAATCTCTTGGAATCGAACACATCAAAGTGGCGCCTGGTCACCATGAAACTAATGGCCAGATTGAACGAAAGATTGGTAAGCTCAAGACCAGCTTGAGGAATATGGTCAACAGACCTCAGACCAACTGGAAACCCCTCCTGACTGCCCTCACAGTATACCTGAATGCTGGCTTCTCCAAAACCCTCAACATGTCACTATACAAGGCAATGTATGGACGCAACTACCCCCTACTTCCAGTAACCCTCTTCAAGAATTCAATAGTCCCCGCCTCAGATGACTACCTCAACCGGTACCAGACCGATTGAAACTTAGCTTTCCAAGCAGTAAAGAAAGCAAGACACCAAAGCACAACTACAGCAGCATGATGCAGAAGACCTCACAAGCCTATAGCAGTTGAAGAGTTGGTCCTGGTACATGGAACACAGTTCACATCAACGCCTGGGAGGAGCAAGAAGCTACAACCTCACAGGCAAAGACCATTCAAACCACTAGAATTCGATGAGTTTACCGAGAACTACATAGTCAAGATGAATGGAAAAACCTATCAGAAAGATACAGGTGTCTTTCACTCAACCTCAGTAAAACGCTACCACCCAAACGATAATCAAAGATTCCCTGGATGAGCTCATACTCGCCCTACCCCAATCCTAATAAAAGAGAACCAAGAGTGGGAAGTTGAGGAAATCTTAGACCACAGAAAATAATACAACGATAATGAATTCCTAGTGAAGTAGAAAGGATATCCATGAAGTGAAGACAGCTGAGAACCTCTGAAAGGCCTCGAGCATAGCATGAAACTAGAAAAGGAATCGTGAAAAGACAACAAAAAAAAACGCCACCAAATATTCAACAAATTTCCATAGGAATCACCAGGCCAGCTAGGAGATACTGGTTACCAGAAATGCCTGATACCCGCTACTTTGGAGAAGAAATCAATGAAGGACCAGCAAAAGAGGGCTTCTGGGCAGGTTACTTTGATAGCAAATTCGCATCGACCAGTGAAGAGAACGAAGCAATAGAGGATGCGGCACTTGCCTACTACTTTTAGAACCCAACACCTCTCTATCTGAAACCATAATGATGTCAAACTATGTAGAACTTAGTATGGGGCAGGGCTATGAGCTTGTAGGACTCTTAGTAAACAGTGGTACTATCCCATTATCTGAATATTTCTCTAAAATTTACTGTTCTTACTGTGAGGAAGGTGGAATGGTTCAAGTGATCTGTGAGGACAATGTTGGAGTGCAGGTCTACTGTGACATACCCTGGTATAATAGTGGTTTCTTTGTTGAAATTGCATTTTGCGCTTCTTGTTTGTTATCTGATTACATGTTGGGCAATGATATCCTTGAGAAGGAGGGTTATGGTGAGGAGGATTTCATTTGAGAATTTTGATTTTCAGGATTATTACTTTTGTTTTGGGTTAAACAGTTGTTTTGTTTTGGGGAATATAACTAGTACAGGTACTAGGTTATGTTTTATGTTTTGTTTTACGGTATCACTTGATACTTGGAAGGTTTTATATTTTATTAGATAGTATCATTTAATACTTGTTATGTTTCAAAGGTATTGCTAGATACTGTGAATGTTTTATGTTTTGTTTTACCATATCGCTTGCTACTTGTTGTAACATGTTCAAGCCAGGCTCTGGTCACGTAGCAGCATGATAGGAGCAGATGGCTTCTTGATCAACAAGAAGCGAGCGCTGCTTACTAAAAGAGTCTTCGAACAGAGTGTAATTGGAGATCAAAGAAATAACCGTTCAACCAAGTATATTAAGAATACTGTCTGTTGAAGTCTGCTGTTTCCACTGTGGGAATCAGCAGTCTTTAAATACAGCATATCGCTTATCTCCAGTATGAGCGATATTCCAAAATGTTGTGTGTATCAACCGATAGCACACGAAACAATACAAGTATCTACTGATACTATAAAACCAATCATAAAACAATGTGTATATCAACTGATAGTACACGAAACAATACAAGTATCAAACAATACTGTGAAACCAAACATAAAACAATGTGTGTATCAACCGATAGCACATGAAACAATTCAAGTATCAAACAATACTGTGAAATCAAACATAAAACAATGTGTATCAACTGATAGCACACGAAACAATACAAGTATCAAACGATACTGTGAAACCAAACATAAAACAACCTAGTACCCATACCAGTTACACTTGTTATGTTTCAAAGGTGTTACTTGATACTTTGAATAGTTTATATTATTACTTATACTAGAGATAAGTGAGCACTTGTATTTAAATATGGCTAATTCCACGATGGAAACAGCAGACTTCAACTGACAATATCTTTAATATAGTGCGTTTAATGGTTACTTCTTGATCTCCTATTATGCCCCTTCGAAGCCTTCTTTAGTCTACACAGCTCTCACCTCTTGCTGAGCAAGCAGGCCACCTGTTACTATTGTACTCGAAGTGTGATTAGCACCCTAGGTGTGAACATGTTACAAGTGCATGGAAACCTGAATGTCACTGCCACTGCACAAGAGTTTGAAGTGTCAGAGAGTTGTCTTCAATGGAGATGGAAAGGACACTAAGCAAAAGCAAAGAGCCCTCCAACAAACTGGAGACTTACCTTTGAAGAGAAGATTGCTATTTGTCTCTATCTAAAATATTTAGATAAAGAATATCAGGGTGGCCTCAAATAGTTACAGATTATGTGAATAATGTGCTTCACCAAAATTACACAAGTGTTGATTCCAGTCTTCCTTTACTAACTATTAGTCCTGCCTAGACCCAGCACTTTCTTGCACAGCATTCTGAGTTTTATATCAGAAAGTAGGAAACTCTTGAGTACGAAAGAAAGAAAACCCATGATCCTGAAAATATTCTTGATTGGTTTTGCCAGTTTCGCCTCTTGTATGAAGAAAAGGGTATTGTACTACAGAATATATATAACTTTGATAAGACCGGCTTTCAGTTTGGTGTAGGGAAAGACCAATAGATAATAGCTCTGGATCCTACATGGTAGTCTTATTTAGCCAGCACTACAAACTAGGAGCCTGTTACCTCTTGTGAGGTAACAAGTGGCAATGGCCATATTCTACCACCAATAGTAATTCTCCCTGGTATATTCTACATGGAAGATTAAACTTTACAAACTGAACTGGAAGATGACGTTCTGATAGGAGTATCAGAAACAGGTTATTCCAATAATGTGCTTTGTTTGAGATGGGTAAAGCACTTTGAGAAATTTTCAAGATGGAGGCAAGCTGGATTATATTGATTTCTACTCTTAGACAGATATGGATCGCACTGTACAAGGAGTTTATTATCTTCTATGATCAGAAGAAGATAATTCCGTTCTGTCTGCCTCCCCACTCTATATATCTGATGCAATCCCTTGATGTCGTAGTTTTCTAGCCCTTAAAGCATTATCATGCTGAAGCAATCGACTGTGCAACTAGTACTGGCTGTTCCAACATTAATAAGCTTAAGTTCTTATCTGCCCTTTACTCAATCTAACGACAAGTTTTTAAGCCTACTACAATTATATCTGCCTTTAAGAAAATGGGGCTAATTCCATGAAATCCAGATCTTGTCTTATCCCACCTTCAAGAGAGTCAAAACTGTTCTCCAAGCAGACCTATTACCCTATGGTCCTCCATTTAGCCTATTCTTTCTACTCCTCAAACAGTACAATCCCTCAAGTGACAAGCAGAGTACCTAGACAACACTGAACCTACTTCCCCTACTTTCATGAAAAATCTACTGAGATTCATCAGAGGAAGTCTAATACAAGCAGAGATGGGGGCAATCACATCACAGAAATTGGGAACCACAAAAGTGGCAGAACAAGTAAGAGTCAATCAGAGAGATGTACTCGATGAGTAGTTCAGAAAGGCAGTGTTCTTTATGGACATAAAGCTCATACACTTGTATCTAAAAAATCAAGAGAAGAATACAAGACAGATGTTAGAAAAGGCTAAGAGGGAGATGGAACGGCTAAAGAAAAAAAATCAGGTTGAAAGAAAAAGGGTTTGGAAGCCAATCTTTTTGGAACTTGGAAAGTCTAAACTCAGAATTGGATCTCCTCCTCCTAGGCAGAAGAGATGGTCAAGATAGTGTATTTTAAGTTCTGTAGGGTTCTATAAGCTAAGCAAGCAGGCAAGATAGTTCAAACATAAATACTAATACAGTAATATTGAGGTTTCCACTCACTTGTAATTTCTGACATGCTAGAACAATCATAACTTCAGTCTTACTATAGTCCTCCTTCATTTTCTTTGGTGGGGTTGGGTGGTAGGCTTGTAGAGGTGAATGGGTTGAAAAATCTAACATTGTACTGATTCTGATGTTGAGCTGAAGGGCACTCTCTGGGAGAGTGCCCAAGATTGCGCACAAGCAAGCATGGGTTGTGACGGAGTCACAACCTTGGCACGGTTACCGTACTAGCGTTAGACACACAACCGCACCAGATATCGCGATGATCAGACAACGGTCGTCAACCGATACCGGTGGCGATTGAACTGGAAGTCTAGACCCCCCGCCACATGCTAAAAAAAATCTTCAACCCCTCCCACCATCAGGTGTATGATAGCTGGAAAATGTCCAGAACCACAATTACAACAAGTCATCCACGAACCGGCGGATAGAACAACTACACTCCTTAAACTACCAATTCCTCTTTTCTTTTCTTTTCTTTTTTTGATTTCAAAAAGTCCTAAAATGCGTGTCCTCGACAATTCCCTTCGTACAATCCCCCTCTACGCCTTGTGCAGAGGGCTGTCGCTCGGCCGTTATTTAAGGTCCCGGGCATCAGGCAATTCAGCTCTACCCTCCCCCGTAAAATCATGGACCCCGGCCCGGTCGAGTTCCAGCCGCGTTTGAGACTTGGCACTAAAGCGCCGAACTTCACGGCTGAGACTACGCATGGGAAGATTGACTTTCATGAGTTCTGCCCCC
>PYWC01000102.1:279916-368714 GCA_003182015.1 Tuber magnatum
CCCGCCCCATCTCCCCAGGGAGCACAACAGCTGATAAGGAAGCAGGTTCATCGGGTCGTCCTATTCTCCCACCCAGCCGACTTCACGCCCGTCTGCACAACGGAACTCGGCGCCTTCGCAAAGCTCGCGCCCGAATTCGCAAAACGCAACGTTAAGCTCATCGGTCTCTCCGCCAACGGGCTCGCCTCACACGGCCAGTGGACCCGCGACATAGACGAGATCACCGGGTCCTCCTTCCATGGTTCCCGGCCAGCAGAGTCCTTCCCCATCATCGCCGACGAGAAGTGCGAGATTGCGTGGCTATACGATATGGTTGACGCTCAAAATTCGATGAATATCGGTCAGGAGGGGACCGCATTTACCGTTCGCACTGTCTTCATTATTGATCCGGAGAAGAAGATTAAGCTTACTATGAGCTACCCCGCGTCCACGGGGAGGAATTCGGCGGAGGTGTTGAGGGTTGTCGACTCTCTGCAGATGGGTGACAAGAATGGGGTTACGACGCCGATTGACTGGCAGGTTGGGCAGGATGTTATTGTTCCACCAACCGTTACTACCGAGGATGCTAAGGTGAAATTTGGAGAGGAGAATGTTAGGGTGGTTAAGCCGTAAGTTTTTCTTTAGCTCGCATCCTCTTTGCTTTGCTTGTTTCGTGAGCGAGGAGAGCTGATTGGTGTCCCGAGGTAGGTACTTGAGATTCACCACCCTAAACAAGGAGGATGCTATCTAGGGCGCCCCTTAGTGCGACGGTTCCGGTAAATCAAATACATACTTTTACGCTATCGAATTACCCTTGGATCCCTAGCCGTATAGTTAGCCACAAATACTACAGCTCAAAAATGGGGTATAATCACTCAATGTTATTATTTATTTTTAGGCAGCAGATATCTGCACATCACCAATACTTCCCATGCTCCGTTTCTCCTCTCCAACGCTGCTCACGCTTTCTATGTATTGCCCCTATGCAGAACCCTACAAAATGCTACTCACTAGTTGGGGTTCCCGGGCGATGAATCGTATTCACATTTAATCGCTCGTGGATATCGATTATATGCTCCTACTTCGTAAGAAACACCTAATGGTGATAGCTAGCAGTAAAGGTGGTTCCCCCACGTCTTCCAATTACTTTCCATGACTTAACACCAACGTCCATCCGTGCCTAATTGTGAACCCTCCACTAATCTGCACCACCCAAGCCTGCGAGCAAAGCAATTAGCATCAAAACATCCTCAGTACGGTAGAATACGAGACACATACCCGCTATAAGTGCCAAGTACCAACTTCTACTCGCTCCTGGATCAAGGTATTCTTCCACAAAATCACCGCTGGTAAAAAAATCCCAGCTGCCCTTTGGATCGAAAATTGCCCTATTCGCTTGCAATATACCGTTCCATCCTCCTTCGCTTTTATTCACCCTACCGTTTGAAAACCAGGTTTCCCATTCTTCTCTACAGAAAACTGGGTCACGGTACCAGGGTGATATAGGAGTGATTGGTATCATGTGTATTCTAATCGGATGGTCAGTTGGGTATGAATGGGGTGGGTTGGAATGGTTGGTACCCTTGGATATATTCCTTGATGTGGCCGAAATAGGTTGTATGGTCCACCTTGTTTTCAAACAACTATACAGACGCATTAGCCCGGAAGGCCTAAAAAGAGGAAAGTTGCGCATACAATCCCTGTAACTTTATTCTTTATAAAACCCGGGGGATGGTTTCTATTTCCATTTTTCAATAGAAAATATTGATTGAAACTTCGCTTCATGACACTTAACATCAAATCGGCCCGCGCTTCCATCGATTTATCACCAGTTACTAAGCCCCAAAGCTTCTGGGAATATCCGTAATTCATGTCTTCGCTCGAAGATTCTTGGTCTTTGCCATCTGCGGAATCAAAAAGGCCTTTGGCCCAGGAGTGGCCATGGAACCAGTCAAACGAGCGAAATTCCGGGAAATAGGGGTCCAAGGTGCTCGGGCTAGCCACGTCCCGTATGAGGAGATTGACCCAGTCCCCATTACGTTCCAACCAGGGCGATTTTCCTTTGTTTAGACTCCGCTCTATCCTCACGATGACTGCGGCGGTATATACAAAGTATCCGTAATGGAAGTGGTGATCGTTATACATACCGTTTCCGAAGTCTGCCAACTGACCCTCCTTAATTGCACTGGTAATGAGCCCCTTCCAAGTTTCTGAGGTAGAGCTTGGTTAGCTCAACGATTCCAATAATTGACACGAAAATTTAGAACGAGATACCGTCATATACGAGTGGAGGATTTTGACGGTTATTGACATAGGGATCTAAAGCTGTAGTCAATTTCCCCAGCGCCTCTCGGGTCAAGTTTTCCTTTTTGACAACGTCGTGCGCTAATAAAGCAAATTGGGCCCATTTGGCAAAAGCCTAGAGATCGGGTTAGCTCATACCACGAATATTAGGCCGAATACAAATTGCCTTCCCGCTAAAATACATGCTATTCAGATTCGTTTCGCCCACAATATTGCTCTTGAGCTCGTTGAGTAATGTTCGCTCGATTAGTTCCGTTGCGTTTCTATTCGGCCCCCGGCCGTGGGTGACTAGCCAAGCAACGTTCGTGGGTAGGTTTTGCTCAACCATTGTCCAACTGTTTCCGCGGACAGCTTCCATAAGGCCCTTCGTCGGGGATTGCAGCTTGAGGCCGGTTCTTCCCCTTGCCGTATTGCCATCAAAACTCGCGACATGATGCGGCAAAGCATACATCAGTGCGCCTTCGCACTCCTCGTCTCTCCAGCCTTTATACTCAAATTTGTAGCGCCCAACATCTCCAGCCACACCCCCTGTCATTTCAACTGTAGCAGGGTATACACCAGCCGCCAAATCCGTAGTTTCCTCAAGACCACACTTCTGTCCCTCGGCATCGGCTTTGGCGGTCTGTATGACTCCTGTGAACTCACAAGATCCTACCAGTCCTTCCCGGGGATCATAGGTGAACTCTGGTAACTCGGACCCATCTGCTGGAAAAACATACAGGAGCCACATCCTTCCATTGGATAGGCTTAGCCTCCATTTCTGTGTTCCGTCGTAAGGGCCTGGAAGGGCTTCTATCCCGACGAACCCGAAGGATGAGGAAATAACAGGAGTCAGCTGATCATATCTCCCCGTGACAAACCCCATACCTTGCACTAGAGGAAAGGTTATTTTGTGCCCAATTGGCCCGTATTTATCGGTATTTGCGTGCAGATTAAGGTTAACGGAGCGACTGTGTGGGTTAGTTAGAGAGAGATTCGAGCGTCCCTCGGCAAATTCCTTGGCCGAGAATGTAATGGATGCGATACCAATAGGAGAAATATAATATTGGTACGGATCGGCACTTGGAACGGGTCCTGTTATCTGTGGCCGTTAGATACATAATAGCTGTCACATATGAAGGAAATCGAGCTAGAAAAAAAAATACTTACGAATTGGCGTTGCTTTGTATGGGAGACACTTAGGCCGGGTATCCTACCCGTCTTATTCCACCAGATCATATATGGCAGTGTCCAGACGCCCTCGGTTTGGTCACCGAGAAAAAGGTTGGAGTAAAATCTTCGAGGTATTAGCCATCATCCCCGGTGCGCGTTAGATAGGTGGTTGGCGCACTTGTTTGTAGAAAGAGGCTCATTTGAGCTTGTTTTTGGGAAAAAGCTCCGACGAATTGGATGCTCGGAAAAACTACCAAATTGCCCACCAGGAGGTTTTGTGGAAATCGGCTCCCCAAAGAGATCGACCGATTCACTGTGGTCAAGACGACTGCTTTGACTGCCAAAATCAGACATTGTGATATTGTGTAGTTGATGCCAGGCTATTTTGATGTGAAGTCGGGGCCGGACGCGGGTACTGAAGTGCGTGTCGTGTCCGCTACCTTGGACGGAGAGAATAAAGACTGACAAAAAGAGGAATGCCGGGAAAAATTTCCCGAACCTGTTACGAGTGGATGTGCGGGGTCTGTGTGATCCGGAGGAGCTGATGAAAGTTAGAATACCAAGATTATTCTGAGATGGACAGCGCAAAGGAGAAATAATGCAATGTGAGTGGAAAATTATAGAAAGATAGGTAGAGATGTTTGAATTGAGATAGTGGCGGAAAGTTCTGCCAAAATTTATTGAAATTTCGCCCGGGGCATCATCTAGCCGCATCTTGTTGAAGATAGCCCTATTGCCTCTATAAAGGCCTTCAGATAAACGGTATAGATCCGCAACCTGAGAGGAGTATAACCAGCAGGGCGGTAGGTCCAGCGCCTCTTTTGAAGCTTGGAGTAGCTACAAGTAGCTACGAGAATCACAGACTCATCTTGGCTACGCGAACTTGATTCCCCCCAATCATGAACCGGATACGTCGATTCCGGACTGATGTACCGATATTTCAACTCGGGAAAAGGGGGGGATTGAGCAGCATCGCTGTGGCGATTAAACCACTGGGATTTCTCCCGTGGGTTTACGGGAAAGCTACCGCACCGGTACTCGGGTATGGACGCGGGTG
The DNA here is from genome assembly GCA_003182015.1 of Tuber magnatum. Classification (NCBI taxonomy): domain Eukaryota; kingdom Fungi; phylum Ascomycota; class Pezizomycetes; order Pezizales; family Tuberaceae; genus Tuber; species Tuber magnatum. The sequence continues at coordinate 284,409 of PYWC01000102.1, forward strand.
ACCGGAAAGCCAGGGATTAGAGGTATCAAAGCTTCTTGCCTGTCTGAGAAATTCCCTATGATGGTAGTAGGCCCGGGCTTCTCTAATCCCTGGCTGTCCGGTCTCCCACGTCCATACCCGAGTACCGTACAAGCGCAGTAAACGTACTCGTACTGCACTTGTACAGTACTTTGTACTCCCCGCGATCTCGCCTCGGGCAGGAAGTGCTCGAAAAAAGGGATCAAAGAAATAAATGGCGGAAAATCTGTGCGTATTTGAGCACCCATATAAAACATACCCCCTTGTTTTTGGGCACATCTTGCCCGTAACGAGTAGGGTGGATCATGGATGGATGGATGTTTAAGGGCGGGAAGGCCCCGACGATCAAGATGGGGGAATTCGGGGATGGTTCCTGACCCGGCCAAGCGGACAGAGCGATTTCAAAATAGAGAACGCAATAGGCCGTTGGAGCGAGTATTTGGTCGGGAGGAGTTTGGACCTGGAACGCGAGCAATCAACAAACAAAATGAAAAACCGCTAAGCCTCACCCTTCCAGGCAGGGAGCCTGATAGTGCGATGGGTCTACCGCAGCTTATAAGTTAGGATACTGCAAGTGGCATCCCGGACGTCAGGGAGTATCGTTGGGTAATGTCGGTGAGGGCGTTAGTTATGTTGTTCTCACCTCGATGGAAACCTGGCGGAGGGGGGAGGTTCAATGATGTTAGCACAAGCTTTGTTGGAGCACCGGAGATCGAACCGCCGTAGGACAGGGTAGTGGTAGTGGCACTGGGTGCGATGATGTGATGTCCTGATATCCTTGACTCGCTTAGGCTCTTTGCACCCAGAGCCATTAATTTTAGCCTTTTTGGAAAATTAACATGATATTGCAGGAGAAGTCATGAATTGACACATTGAGATGATCCCATTGGTAAGAGTTACGAAGCGGTGCGCATACTTGGGTAACGGAGGGTATAATTATGCTCGCACTGACCGCTAATCGCGGAAGTGGGACCAAGGAAAAAGGAGCGGAAAAAATCTCGGGTTTTGCGAGTCTTTACCTTACATATCAAAACTCGTACAACATGAGAAAACTGAAAAAATTGACAGGAGTGGACACATAAGAGAGTCATGTCCCCCAAAACAAGCCAAAGCCCCGGATACCAGTAACCCCCCAAAACCAGTACCGGCAACAGCCCGAGAGAGCGGAAACTCAGAGGAATATTACCTGTCGAAATGCCCCGTTTGGAGCCATGCGGACACTTCCTCGGTTGCCGGATCAGCTTGGGTGGAGGATAGGTTATAGCGAACTGGGTACTGTTGGCTTGCATAGTCCCTAACCGCATAGTTGGAAACGAGTCCCACGCTCGAAGAACCGTGATCTGAATACTGGACCGGGGATGCGGGTGGCTCCTGGTATCTTGTGCGCAATATCCGGGAGACGACGGCATCGAGTTCCGACGATATTTTGGCGCTGTCCGCAGCTATCTCGTTACCCCTTTCCCCAAATCTGGATAGGGTCAGGATCCCGAAGCTGATGTCTTTCTCATTGTCTGTGGGGATCTCGTTGGTCCCCTCCATGGATGAGCCCTTTTGGTCCCCTTCTCGGACCAAGCGGCTTAGTAGCAAAACTACAAGAGCGCTGAAGATATATTGGTGGTCCGTGAATGAATGGTGAGAAATCCACCCTAATTCTTCAAGCTGCTTGGCTAGCATTATGTTCCTTCGTGCAGCATCGATACACGTACTGACATGCTCCTCGATATGTGCAGGAAGACGCGGGGCATCGTCGGAGGAGAGACAGAGAGCAGCCGTGCGCTGCTTAGCCGCTAGTAGCAACGATGGCCTGGTCGTCAGAATGTACATCTGTCCCGGGATCCAAGGCCTTAGTCGGTATTACGAAGGTGGGGTCAGGATAAACTACCTGGTTGTGCAGCAAGTGCAAGAGAGCAACTGAACGCTCCCTTGCAACACCGTTCACTAATTTAATCTCGGGTGGCAGAGTCTCGCTCCATGCGTTGAGCTCTTCATGAACCCTCTCGATGGTTTTAATGACGTCTCGTCTCTCCCCGAGCTGTCCTGGAGGCACCTTGCGGATCCGATATACCCCTATGTTCACAAATCAGCACTCGCTATCTCTGAGGCGCCACCAATGGGGAAAGGGACTTACTGCCCACAACATCACCTATTATCCTGCACAATCGAATGTGGGCGGAAAGGCCGGCACCCGACGGTAATGAATCATCCTGGAGGTATGTGAGAAATTGAGAAATGATCGTATCAAAAGGATAACCTTACAACATCCCCGGGAAGGTCTAAATCAATATCATCGTCTGATAGCATTACTGGCCTTCCCATAAAACAACTGAATATCCTATTATCAAATTGCGTTAGTTAGGGACACCCCGAAGAACTCATTGCATCAGGTTTCAGGGTTAGGGTTCAACCTGTCAAGCACATAAATGTTCCAAAATTCACGTTTGCGTTCTTCATATTCTACTTTCTTTCTGAGCTCTTCATTGGGGTTAAGGGGCGGAGTATCCCGACAGCTGACCCCACTATAGCGCCTTGCCCCGCCCGGGGCCCATTCTCCTTTTCGCCATGCGCGATGGAGTTTGTGTGATACTGCCATCCGAACCGCAAGGCCTACATACATGTACGCAGCGTCCCGCCTACTAGCCGACAAGAGATAAAATGCCATTAAGGTAACTACCCGGAGACACGGAAGAGTGGTCTCTTCTATTGGATTCACAAGAAGGAGCTTGGCTCGTGAAAAAAATGACATTCCTGGATGAGTATCCGGACTCGTGTGGGGATATGGTTCCGGATGGTCCCGTGTGGGATCGTAACCTTCCATTAGTGGAGGCACAGCCGTCGAATTAGGGACCGGACGCCAGGAAGGCGACAGGCTAGCTAGTCCCTCTTCGATCGGCGGACCGCCCGAGCTAAACGCCGTTGCCTGACAACCCAAGGCTAAAACCACATTAAGTGTGCAGAGAGTCGTATAATCGACTGACGATACCCCCCCATCTACGGATGCACTGTAGGTTGCTCCAGAATACAAGGACTCGATATCCAGGCAAATTTTTCTTGGGTTAAACCAATGGAAAATCCCACCACCAGCAACAGGATGGCTTCCTGTGCCGCAGCCATGAAATTTCAGGAAGGTTTCTAAGCATTGGAGAACCTGCCCTTTTGGCGGTAGGGCATAAGGCTCTGTGACGGGTAGTGATAAGGGCAAATTATCATGACTGTAATATGAGGATGTCACCGAGGAGAATGATTCGATAGGGTCGGCGGGAAAGCTTTGGCCGATTACGTACCCAGGCTGTCTGGGTATGAGAGGGAGAGTGGACCGGATGAAGTCTCGGACTTTGTCGAGAAACGTAGCCCCTCCGCAGTCTCCAATGAAGCCTACAACTAGCGGAAAAAAAAAATGAGTTCCTAAACACCCTTCGGCCCCGATAGCGGATTTGAAGGCTTACCGGAATAATTTTCTGGATGCGTCAGAAATCGTCCTTCTTCATCCTCTTCCCCATAGTCTTCGTTCGGTGTCGTAGGGCTACGAGGCGCGACATTCCCGCTTCCTGGCCAGGACGGTGATGATGGCCCAACAACGAAAGAGCCCGGGGGCGTGGTGTGGCCTTGGAGCTTTATTCCGAGGCGACTTATAAGTTCTTCGCGGACAGTTTGGTCCGGTATGCCTTCCACAAGCGCCTTCTCTAATGCGAGAATCCGTGTTTGCAGTTTTTCGACATAAATTTCTGGGATCACGATCTTGGCCGAGGCCGGGGGATAAACGCAAGGGATGCTGGCGATATGGCATTGTCGGCATGGCTGTTCCCCGGTGCCTAGATGCCAGTTAGTATCGGAGGTTTGCTCTATTGTTGAACGTAGGGACGGCTTTTTTGAGGTAATCCCCACATCTGATTTTCCGGGTTTTGCAATGATCGCATCTAGATTTCCGTTAGCTCCTTGTCTCCCTCCGTATCCTATTGGTAAGTCGGGGCAGCGAACGCTATAGCAATTCTCTTCCTGTCTTCGTCGCGCACTTTCGGCCGCTGGCGGTTTGTGCTAGCTCGTCTTCGGTTTGGGAAGTGTATATCTAGGTCGCTAGACATCTTTGGGATCGATATGGGGTGTGGGTAACGAATAGTGCGGTATTCACTATGGTTAAGGCGGTTCCAAGGCAGATCGTTGGAAATATGGTTGTTGTCAGGCGGTAGGAAGATACGAACCTAATTTCAGATCTCGATGGATTATGATGTCTTTTCTAAGTGCCGCCGACCCGCCCGGATTGGCACGATTCGGGGGATGCTAAGTAATAACTCGTTAGCGTGCACAGATAGGATAACTATGATACCAGTGTTGTACGATCTTGAGCCCTAAGTCGACCTTGAAGCAGCAGCATGCCGTCGATAACCTGCCATGTTAAACTCCATGGCCGGCGTCCTGAGCAGCCCCCTAGCTAGCTCGATTTGGTCGGGGTTCGTGATACTGGGCTTCATATCTAGTAAGGGATCCTGTGTTTCACGAGCGGAAGGTACTCACAAAGAGACTCCGAGAGCTTTAGGTCCTTCAGATGATTAAATCAGCATTTGATAAACACTACTACTGGAAGAACCTCAGCTCGTTTGAGTACCTTAAGGGCCTTCCAGCCTACCGGGACTGGTGGTTTTTGGTTGTCGTTCTTAACGGAATGCGCGAGATTTGTTGAACAAAGCTTACGGGGCTGCCCACCTTCACACGTTAAAAAAGAGTCGGGATGAAGGCACTATTCTCTCGGAAGGATTCAAAGGACTATCTATATTTTCCAACCCCTCTACAGAACTTGACTTTCCATGGAAGGCCTGTGACAATATATATACAAGTACGCTATCCCCGAGCCTGACAGGATCTTCTCCAAAGGGTCACAGAATGCCCTCAGAACATCTTTAGATTGTCTGCCAGCTACTGATATTTGGCTATGTGTTGGGAGACACAACAGAGGGGTTTCTTGAAACTACCACGTGGATGGGTTCCTATTTTCTATCTTGTGTGGGAGCAAGCGAAATTCCCGGCGCGTGGGAATCTAACAACACCCCAACAGCCACTGATACACCAACCTCCAACAAGGCTATACTCGTAATTGAATGACGTTTGTGAACACGACTACCATTGCATGACACTAATATCTAAGGAAAAAAAGTTGAATTTTGGCGGTATGCAATAGCAGCCGTATTCAAACGTCGTTCAACTACGAGTAGATGGTCAAGTTGCACGTGTGTATGCATAAGAGAAGCGACTGAGGATTGCTTAAAACAATGGGATACATATGGCATGGGGCGTGATACAGCGAGGTATGCTTTTATCAGTCCAAACTCCAATTCCGTCCTCTTCTAGGAGATCTGTTTTCATGCAGAGGTTTTACAGTTAACACCGTATTTCCTCGATTAGAGTTGTGCGACGCTCTCTTACATCTTGCTCGACGGGTGACCTTAATGGGAATATGCCCCCTCCCCGCGGATCAGATAAAATCATTGGGCAAAGACTTGCTGAGTAGTGCCTGCATTCCTCAGAACACATTACATGAAGACGGCAGTCTGTACCGTGAGCCTGAGCATATGCGGAGTTAGTATTTTCTGTCCAGCTCATCTATCGAGCGGAGCAACTCCCGAAGAAGAGTGCGGTGCCAATGCAAGAATGAGGAGTATTGGGGCTGGGTTTATGGAAGTAGCACCGGGGTTGCAAAAAAAAAAAGCCCCCCCTGCGCCTTTGAATTAAGCACCGGCAAGATGTGGGATGAATATGGGTATTCAGGTTGCTGAGGGGGAATTTTTGTCACTATATATATCACCGTTTTTGAAGTTAGCATCAATATCACTACACTCTGTTCTGAATCTCACCCACACTGTTTCTGCTAGAATCTGAGTCAACGCAAAGTACTATAATTTTTGCAAACAAGTAAACGGAGATAACTAGAAAATCTAGAGCGCCGCTGTCTCATCTTATCTCCGTTGAAAAGAAATGCCCGAGGGTTTTGCGCATAGTTTGCTTTCAATACAGGATTTCTACCCGATTAAGTAAGACCTGAGTGACAGCACATGACAAGAGAAGTGGTTCGGGAGCTACGCGTGATCTCCTAAAATAAATTCTCAGATATTAATCTGAACCTGTGGGAAGTGCAAAATGTTGAATCGGAGTTCGTTATAACAAATATCGGGAGAGAATGGGAAATCCTGCTGAGCGAAATCGGGTGGAACTGATCCCCTAGTTTTTGGAAAGGAAAAGTGTCTCGGATTTGTTTTTATTTCTATCTTCCTTGCTGAACTTTCCCGCATCTACACTCTATCGACAAACCAGGAATTTCGTGCAATCCTTTGTATTATTTGAAGAAGGGATTTTTGTGTGAAATCCAGTCTTCTAAATCGGATGTATTTCAGCCACATTGGCCTAGTCTCGTCACCGGTGGGAGAAGACCCATGGATAGAAACCTGACCATATCTCGACCGCGTGATCTACGGGAAATGCATGTCGATTGAACTCAACACCCGGGACCGAAAATTTCGGAGTTACGTTCCACTCAGTTACTTTGAAATTCTGGTGGTTGGGGGATGAGTGCTGCTTGTGGAGGGGATATGATTCATGTGGGTGTGGGCAGTGCAGACAGGGCCTTAGGCGTCAAACTTGCATGGGCTCGACATCCTTCCGTCCAAATGCTCCTATTATCCTTGGGAATCCCTGGTACTACAAGTAGTAATGATCGGGTTACCTTTTATTTGTTGATGGGGTGAGCGAGCCCTAATCTGCCGTCTTGGCCAGCACACTTGCCTATCATTCTTGGCTTCCATTAGTGTCCAGAAGTTGTACCTTGTGGTTAAGCACCAATACTATCTTCAAGATTGCTTTTCTACTTGCTATTTTTGTGATTCACCAACCGCTAGATCCCACGACGACCTTGCGTCCTTGTCTTCAGCCCCCTTTCGACAAAGAGCCCATGTAGGTTACATAAGACGGTAAGGTCTAGGGCCAGTCAATCTTGCAAGGCTTCAGACTGTCATCAATTTATAATACAAATTAAGCGCGTAGACACTACATCTCATGCTCACTATAGAATACCATATCCGCCTATCCGGATACTTATTTGTTGGGGCACTGATGACATTACCCTCCGGGCCGACTTGATGTGTTGTGAGCGCCATGGTTATAGGAATCCCCAGGGACAGGTGCCATGCTACAGCGGTTAGCGATATTCTCGAGCTGATCCCCAGGCTGTACTTTTCTTTTCGGAACCCCTGCCATTCTTAACCCTTGGGTTCCGTCTAAATTCAGGCATCCCCATCCACTATCCTGCAGGAGATCACCTGACCGCGATCTCGGAAACTTCCACATTAAGCTCCATGCACTTGCTAACAAGATCTAGCCCTGCTAATCGCCTTCCGGTTTGTTAGAAAGGGACTTGCCATACCCGAACATCATCACTCCCTGCATTCGCTCAGTGAGGTTCCTCGGACGCCGTACTCGGTTCCTTTATAGATGTTATGTCGGCGCTGGGATGTGGGGTTTCTGCGCTGTAAATCGATTCTCATACGATATTGTCTGTTTTCAACGGTTGGCCTTAGAGCTTATGCCTGATGTGCCGGAAAATCCAAATTTGTGTCCTCGAGCGGTCGTATAGATATGAGTGATCATTGGTTCTTCGTAAAATCTTTGAAACTAGTCTTTATGACCTATAGCCTACCGCCTTCGGTGATCTCAGCCCATTGCTCGGAGATAGAGAGACAAAGTGGATTCGAGCCACAATGGTAATTCAAACACAGTGCCTCAAAGTCGACCCGATTCAGCATCTGTAGTCGTGCACCCATTTCCAAAGTTCTCCGATCCATTCCAGAGAGCACTCTTATCCAGATAGTGTTTGGGTAGTTTTCCCAGCTAAAAGTTCCTTCTTTTGATCCTTTTCTAAAAGGGATACTCGAACCGAAAGAAACAGGGATGATAGGTCCAGCCGAGGGCTACGAGAGTGGACGTGCTTGCTCGCCTATTTAATTTGGGCCTGCCCAAGGTACGGTACGTCGCTTGGAGCTCCGTTGTATACCTACAGGCTATCGCAGTGCTTTGATCTTCGCTTAGTCCATGTAGATCTAGGTTATGCGAGTGATATTCTATGACTACCCCACCCCCCCCCCGGCCCAGCACGAGCTAAAAGTTTCATGGACAATTTTGAACTGGTCCTGCCCGTGACTGGTCCGAACCCAACTTCATTTTTGGCTGATAGCTCGTATCTTGGGCCATCTTGCGTGGATCAAGAGAAAACTTTAACTAATCTGGATATTTGACATCCTTGGTACCACCTGCTTTGCTAGCGATGGCAGGTAGTCCAGCCTAGCTTGTACCATCTCTGGTACTGATATCCCGGGGGCCCGGGGCACATCTCGGAAGCGGAGAAGATTTGGTACCAACGTTGGCGCTTTTTTTTCATGGAGGGTTATGTAGGGTTATGTTGCCCACAAGTTGATCATAATTCGGGATTACTCTTGAGCCCCCGAAGGATTTGTTTGAATGATGTAAGATATTTAGGCTATTTAGGTTTACAGCGGAGGAACTCCGACTACTCAAATGGAAATTGCCAGTAAGCTGCAGAAACGTGACCCTGAAGCTTGATTGTCTGGGCAATTGTAGACTGATGTTACCACTGGGCCAATATCGATTAGTAATCTCCTTAATGGGGCTACCTCCTGTATCTCGTATCCGATGCCAATAGCAGCGGCATTGACACTATGTATCCGAGCGGGCCATTTCCCGGGTATCAAACCCTGTTTTGCTCACACTTTAGCCCTGTAAGGAGTACATGCCACTGCGGGTGATATTGCAGCAATCCCGTTGCAAGCCGCTGCAGTGGCTCCTTGGGGCCCATTATTGCACCGTCCTGTCCAACATAGCCCACGTGTTCTAAGAATGAGACGTGTCCTTCCTTTAGTGTCGGTGCTGTCATACTCAAGTCAGTAATGATCAGTGAGTTTTAATGGAACAAAATCTCGCAAGACATTAAGTATGGGGGGGGTGAGCATTTGATCTTAAGGTGGTGGGATTTCCTTTTTGGAAGCTGCGCATCTTAATGCTCTAGGTAAAGGGTGGACCGATGCGCGAGGCACCCTAGAAAGCTGCACTGGCCAGACCAGACTGATACCATAACTATGTCAAGAAGCAAGAAAGAATTAGCTACGAAATTACCTCAGAACCACACATATGTCCCCCTAGCTTCAACTGAGCTTCGCGTTTAGCCGATTAGATTGTAAGAAAAAGAAAAAGTATTGTCACTTTCTAAGCTTTCCCCCAGTAGCCTCACTAAGGGTCTAGCATAAGTGGTGTATTACATTGCCCACAGGTCTTGTGTTAAAACCTACCCAAGAATTTTCAGGAGTGTATACGAATCTGCGCGCTGTGCCACTTTCTGCACAAGATTTGTACTCGCGGGTATTAGCCTCTCACATCGCCTCACTAAATCACAAATAAAGCCAAGACGAGAGCAGGGCAACCCTGATCACCCAAGAGATTTTGAAGTTAGCTACACACACTCAAAGGTTTAGTGCATTAGATAGCACCCCAGTAATGGAGGGCTTCAGTCGCCGGGGTTAAACAAGGCAATGAGTTTTCCATAAAGCAAGGAAGACTTGTAACATATTTCTTTTCTCCTCTTGCAGATCCCATACCGGGTTCTTGAGTACTGATATCGGCATCTGAAGAGTTCTCTGGCCAAATTCTGGAAGGACAGCAAAGCCGGGGATGGGGGCGGGAATGAGAGTCAATATCACTGCCGGTCCTGCCACCACTATTGGGAGGCCTGCAGAAGGAACCTTGCTTGATTTCACCTCTTGAGCCAAAAGTGCCTGACCCCCGCACCTTCATTCGATCGTAGTATGCAATATGCAAAGTGATATTCGAATACTGCTCGAGTATGAGTACTCGCACAATATCGCTATTGCACCACATATCATATTGTTGCTATCCTCAGACAGTTCCATATTTCATTTTCCATACCGCATTCAGTGTTAATCAGATATTAATGTTGGGTCATTGGGCGGGGTGCGGGGTATGTGGGGTCCCGAAGCAACGGTACAGCTCAAGGATGTTACCGAATTTTTCACACACCCCGGTTCGGGCTGGATTTTCAATGCTGAAAATTAGACAAAAAAGTCTCTAATGAGGGGTGATCGAATGAGAAAATTGAATTCCCTCATTGGAGGGAATGCAGGTGATACAATATCTAATGCTTACGGTTTCCACCCATGCGTGTGGCTATTCTACTCAGGTAATCCGTTAAAGAGAGGATTGTCTGATGATGTCCCGTTTCATCCCGGTCAAATGAAAAAGGCCCCGGCCGCAACCCCAAGGATCTTGTCCATAGCCAAAGATTAGCAAAACCGGTGGTCTAGGGGTGGTCCAGCAACAAACGGTAGATTTACTCTTCTGGTTTGCCTCTATCTGCATTGCCGGTATCACAGGGGGTTCGTGTCTCGTGGCCCCGCCTCTCTGTTTTGGTATCATGCGCTGCCAGGTATATCCTTGATGTACTGTACAGCAACCACCGGTGATCGCATTGCGTATCTTGGGTATTTGGTATTATCTACTCTCCTCATATAAACGCAACTGTCCCGATCGTTTGACGTGGGTGTTGGAAGGGGTAACCCGCGTGGCCCTGAGGACTTCCCGAGGCCACAGAGGCAGTGTTTTAGGATGGGTATCGATTCTCGCAGTTGCGGCGCATACACATGAACTTTGAAAACAGCCGCACCACTGCATGAGGTGCAAAAGAGACCGTAGGGCGGTGTCCCAGAACTTGGGGGCTCAACCCACATCAGCCGCTCTGACGTGCTCCCACAATAGATGCAGCGCCGGGTATCCAGTTGGCATCTTCCTGTCGTTTGCCGTAACCTATACAAAAGTTTCACCTATAAACTAAGCCCTTCACATACAGTGTATCCAGGGCCCATACTATACTATGCTCAGCTCCTACTGAATTAGCACGTACTTTGGTTAAAAAGAAAATCTCACCATCTCCCGGGGGAACTGAAGGCGAGCGGGGGTGTATCGACAGTCCAAATAATGTAACTATTTCCTAAGGGATAAGACTGGTGAAATACAGACCTTCTACCCAATAATTGTGGCAGGGCTAGACTTAGCTGACAAAGATCCTATTGGAGACATATCAAATTGCTGAATTCCTAGTGGCAATGGACCTGGTGGAGCACTCAAAGGAACTTCCTGTGGAGCAAGAGCTATCCCTGCCCATCGTTTACCCCTTCTCCCATGATATTTTTTTTCAGATTTGCTTCGTTCCCCAGCACCCACCCAGATATCCGAGCCACCATCCCGGCTCAGAGACCATCCCATAGATGGGTGATAGAAAACCCGGGTTTGATATATATATAGGCCATCAAATAGCAAACCACTTTCGAAAAGCAAGAGAGTCGCCGAACATATGAAACGGGGGGGGCGAAAAGCACGTACCTAAAGAAATTATCTCTCACGACAACTGTAGTGGAGAAGACCGGGGGTCGCGCCCGGCTCAGCAGCTTCTTCGGGTTTCCATACCTAACACACTAAATCTCCAAGTTATTTATATCAACAAAAGGTAATCCATGAGAACCCCGAAGGGTTCTCGGGGGAGGGGGGTCCGGGCAGCGGGTGACAGACTGTGATCTTGTCGTCTTGCCTCCCCTCCCACCGGCTGATGCCAAATGATTCCATACCATGCATGACCATCAAGCGAAAAGCGCATCCATCTTATTCAATGTAGGTGCTCTTTTTCCCCCGGCTCTCTCTGGATACGTAAGGAGGAGTTGCCCACGGTAGACCTCAATCATCTCGAGGAGATTTTCCAACAATAGATGCCACTTTGGATCCAACGATGCGCTTAAATTGCTCGGTGCCTCACTCTTTCAAGCCAGTTGAATCTTGGCCCCTGGGCCAAAGGAGAACGCATAATGGGTCGGTTGTGCGAGCCCGAATGCTTCGTGGGACAGGGCTGGGGCCCCAGAAGTAATCTTCCACTTACCGCCCGACCCAGTCCCCTTAATCTTCATCTGCTCCAGAGGCGAAAGTGCTAGCTTAGCAAGGGACCCCCTTCGACGGGAAAGACCGGATAAGAATACCTGGTCTTTCCACCGGCATTTCATTCATTTCCACCGGCTTGATTTGTCCTAGAAATTACACCTTTACATCATCATCATGCTCCTGAGTAATCCCTATTGTTCTCATTTACTTTCCAATAGACCTTGCCATGCCCCTCCAAGGAGCGGGCTTCTACAACAAAGGATATAGAAGTGGAGACGGCCAGCGGAGAAACCCTCATCCGGAAACCGGGGCTTCGATATCCAACCACAAAACTATATACTCCCACAATTTCGGAAAGGCAACAGTTGGCATGATGGCCCGGTTCGTACGGCATCATTACCTGTATTCCAACTGCGACATAAGTTAAAGTATATCGGGACGCGACTAGGCTGAAATCTTGCATGAGATATAGGGATTCAGTCGCCGGGGGACCGTGCGTCAGAACTCATAAGCGCTTCAGCTGATGATAATATATTTCGTCCACTGGCAGGTCAGCCCTACCCCAGATCTTCCTCCGGGATAGGTGCCCACCACAACAAAGCGCTTGCCCCTACCGATTGGCACTCGGAGGTGTGGTACTAATTAGCTCCTGGGCTATGACTAGATGCATGCGACCTGACCCTGAGATACATGGACCCACCATGGCCCAGCCCCCTGGGCCCATCTATGAAATGCCCACGCGTGTTGTCTTACTCTAACCTCTGCTCCTGTCCCATGACATCATTTCAATTTCAATGGCAATGGAAAGCTTGCGTGGATTTATTGATTTCGAGACCCACCCAAATTCCCACGGTTATAGAGATCCATTAGTATAAAGACCTATTTGCAATTATACTAATCCTACCCATTTTTAGTCTCCTGAATCCATGGAGTGAGTGCCAGAGCTCACACGCCATATAGCCTAAGCGAATGCCCCTCCCGGGAGGTCTATCGCCCTGTGGCGCCCGTTGTCAGCTCTCCCTCTTGGCTTTGCCCCCCCGTAATTTATCCGACTCATAGCAATATAGTACTAGTTTCGGTGCAAGTATAAACAGCCTGCATCGCCGGAGTTGCCGAAGCACTTATACCCATATTTCCTCATTCGAGTGGAGCGAAGTCACTACCTCAGCCCATAGTCATCGTGGGGACGGGAAAAGGTTATTTCTTGTTGGTGCACGCGCTCATTTGTCTGTCCCAGTTTCAGTTAGCCCTATTTAGTTTCCGTTGGGTTTCCAATGGGTTAGTAGAGGTGACTATTCCCAGGAGTGTTTGTGACTAGGACAGGCATAAACGGTGCCTCTTCCACACTCCCTCCATGAACATTTTCAGAGCAAACAGCCGCGAGGTTAATGTATTTGCTTTTTCCTTTACTTCCTTTTCGCTCTCTCTCTGCCTTCCCCTGTGGTTGTGCCAATCTGTCAATGGAAAGTCGGTCGAATACCTTTGATCGAGGACGTGTGAGCGAAAGCTGGAGAACCCCGGTTTTATGTGCGAAGGTCTAGATTGCCTACCTCTCCTACCAGCGAGTGAAACCTACTTGGCATTTCCCTTTCCTTTCCGGTCCTGTTTCCCTTCCAGCAGTCAGTGCTTACCATTTCTGTTATATTCGCGATAGCTCTATCAGTCGAAATCCCGCCTTTCAGCTAGCATTGGACGGATGGACAGTGCTAGAAATAGGAAGCAGCACTAGTAGTGAGGCTACTGCGGTAGTGTGATATAATAAAAACCTAAATCTAAGCTCGAGGGTAGATTCAAATTGTTAGTGTCTTCACCTACCAACATACCGAATACTAGCACACCTAACGTAGAAGATGACCAAATACTAAGATCGCAGGTCAAAGTAAACCACTCAGAGATTGCAGCGACCGCTCCGCCCTCTGGTTAGGACAGGCGTAAATGATCCCCCCTTAGAAACGCGATAGGTTGTGTCGTAATATCAATTCAATCATAGCTTATCACTCACCTACAGTAACATCGTAGCACATCTTCCACCGGTATCATGCAGCACAGCACCCACTACAGAGTCTCGTTTCTCGATATTCTCGGTTCAGTTATTTTCTAACCCTTACGATCCTCCTGCATCAGCCGTAATTTTACTCATAATTTCTACAACCCTTTTATCCCCTCATTTGAATTGGTTCTAAGTTTCATACCCTGTGGACTAGAGACCAGAGGTTATGATTTGTTTCCCAATTGGGCCATTCCACGAATCGCACGATACTGTCATGCCGTTAGGTTTTGCCACCAACAATCCATTTCTAAACCCCGGTCTGCAGAAACACCAATGGGGCATGAGGTAATAGGGTGTTGCTCTCCACACCCTATGCAAGTAGGGAGAGGGTATTTCCTTTAGTTTGCTGTTGTTCAGACCGAAGCGCCACAGTGATTGTGATTTTTATTTTTTTCGCTTTCCTTCTCGGTATCATATCTTGCTAAGTTCCAGTCGTTGGGGGAGTGCCTTTTTTACCTTGGCCCATTCGTCAGAGTTCGTGGGGTTTTTCCGGTCTCCAGACCACTTAGCTGTCCCGATAGATATATACCTCCTAGTTCATCCTAGGCTAGCATCTCTATCGGTCATATAGCTCACCTCTTTTCATGTTCGGTCACGCTTCGTTCACGAGTTTCCCGTTCCCATCGCTTTTCCCCCTCGTGGTTCCCCTGGGACTGTCTCTAGCTGGCTCAAGATAAATTTAGCTATCACGCAAGTTCCACTGCGTCCCCGGGAAACCTTTCGGAACCGACTCCTCTTATAAATTGCAACATTTTAATAGTGAAAACATCACTACCACTTCGACTATTATGGTGCGAAAGTGTTCCGAATGTGGTGAAGGAGAATTAGATATTATGTTACTAAAGTGTCTTAACTATTCCCACTATATCATGAGATAATGTCCAGCCCCCTCAGATTTCCAAGGTGCTTCCCCACAAATAGCCGCTCCCTCATTTCTTATAAACGGCCAGATCGAGCACTCCATCTTGGTTGTTAATATTCCCCAATGATATAAAGTGTTCCCTTGGTTCATGGAGGGTGCTAGTACAGCGAGGGGATCGGGACAAACCCAAGAGCCAATGAAATCTTGGCCCCCGAAAAGTTAAAGAGAATGAAAAGCCATGATCTATCATACCCGGGAAACCTTAGCCCATTATGCATGATTACTAGTGGTCTCCTGGAATACATTTCGGGTATACAGAAGAGTAAGTTCCCGGATTTTCAATTTAGTTAATTTAGCAGCCGCAGATATCCCGACAAGCGTGACAGATTTAAACGGTCGCCCGCCGACAAAAAAAGGGAAATCCTCTCATGTTTTCCAATGCCACATCGTGCGTCACGACGGAACAAGTTCCAAGCACGGGAAAGGAAACTAGTGTTGAAGTCCGTATTCGAAGAGTTCTTTTCGCACTGCATTCATAGGGTGATATATTCTAAACTGCAGCTATTATCATAGAGGATTTCAGATCAGTTACCAGCCACTCTGGTTTGGTTCATAAATTCTAATAACCTGAGAACTTGATTATCCTCTATTTAAAGCTCCCGTATCGGCTATCTTTTTATTTGTCAATCAAGTTTCTCTTCCTCTTTATTACCGCCCTCATCTCAAGCCCCTATATCCGCAACAATCTGCAATCGAGCTTCAGCTAATATATTTCGAGGGACATCACACGAGCCTGAATCGGCAAATGCTCAAAGGCTGGACTCTCCCGATTCCGATTACATCCCTCGACTAACTTAGCCCCCGCCCCGTGCGGGGTGGCGCTTAAGGATACCCCCTATAAATTATAGCTCACAAATAATGACATTTACCACGCTAAATACTCAGAAGACAAGATGGGTACCTAGCGAGTGGGGTTCTTGGATAAGGATTGAGGTCACAATACCTAGCACTCTCACCGGTGGAAGACTAGTATGGGCACTCTAGCCTCTCTCCCTCAAGCACTACATCCGCAATGGCCCGGCCCCACACTACTGCAAGGGCGCACACTGCATAATACTAGTGGTGGTTATGAGTTGGGAGATCTTATTAAATTAAGAGTTGGTGATGCGGAGCAAACAGAGCAGGCGCCTACACGCCAGCTGACTTACTTCTATACAACATCAATAAAATCACTGACCAAAAGAGAGACCACCGAAATACCAGTCACCTTGCTAGTAGCTAGTACGTTCAATAGGTGGAGGCGCTATTCCCCTCCTCCCGCACCCTTTGGGGGCGTGCTTGTATCTGTAACTTAGGCTTTAGATATTCTCAGACTTTGGTGAAAACAACTTCAGGCAGCAAAAGACCTCCTGATACAAAAGTGGTGAGCACTCCCAGGAGGTAATTCACAACCGAGAAAAACAAACCCCTCCGTGCGGCGGGACACAAATTATCATTCGTTGTTGATATCATGAGATGTCATACCACGTGGCACAAGAACAATATAAAATACTCACATTTATTACTTACCGCACCCCCAGCTCGCTTCCGCACTATCGGCCATCCGCATCCATAATGTCGCTCGCTCGAATGGACTCCACATAGCAACATGGGCGTTTTCGGAGAGGGGCTTAGGGAGCCGCTTTACTAAAAGCGTCTACAACATCAGGGCGACCGAGTCAAGCGGACTAGAAATGTGCAATAGTGATTCCCAATATTCTAGCCATTGTCCAAGCTTACTTCCCGAGGGACGCTGGGGTCGGACATGCGATTCGCCTACAGTTGCCATTACCAAGAAGGGATCACATACAGGTCGTTCAGGAAGCTTGGGTTTTCCCTTTAGATACTGGCGATCCCTATATGCTCCGGTCTATCTCTCCCGATTTTCGTGGACACTCACCGCCCAGCTCCGGTATTAACCCCTGTTTCATCGCCATGGTCAACTGTGTAGCAGGAACCGAGATCACGTGGTCACAAGGACTTTACAGCCCTCCCTGAATTACCCTCCAGTACTGTACACGCAGCTTTTCCGATCTATTCCCAACCCAACACTCTCAAATATTACTGTATGTTCCTCCACCTAAATCTTTGGACCCGTTCTCTCAACCCCCATCGCTTTTTGTGGCCAATAAGGCCTTCCAGAGTGAATAACTTTTCTGCCATGGCCGAGAATAGTCTACTCCCAAGTTTGTCGATTACACTGATATTGATCACCTTTTACCCCAATCTGCCGCAGCGATCCTGCAATATAGTGCCATGCTATATATCATACCATCTAAAATTTCACAAACCTTGAACAGCTATTGTCCCTGCAAGATTTTCAATCGGCCAAAAGAGGACTTCTGCGTGGATAATACAGTACTTCATGGTTTACAGTATGTTCTACAATTCGACTTCTCAGTGCCAGTTGATGGGCATCTCTGCAATGCAAGGCAAAACAGTTGCAGCTCACTCGCGGGCATTTTAACATTTCTCAATACTCGATCTTACATCTGTAGCTGCGCAGTCTAAAAATAAATCTTTCGAACTGGCATTAGTGCTCCTCACGGATTATCACTCGAACAATACACCATTTCTTCCATTGAGAATAGCGATAGACCTACTCTATAAACAGAATGGTTCGTCATAAAGAAAAAGAAAGAAATTGAAAAATATGCCCAAGAAAAGAATAATCCTTCCTCTATCCTGTACCACTAGACGCCCTTTCCGGTAACCCTTTTTTTTTCCCCTACATAGCTAGAAAACATACCTACTTCCATGATTAGCCGGGTTCGCTTCAGGTAAATTCGGGGTGCAAACCTCGTTTTTAATTTCCTGCAGGGCCTGCGCCATCATCTGCTGGGCCTGCGCCAAAGGCCATACCGTACCCTGCCGGCCTACCATGGACCCCATCTGCCGATCCAGCAAGATTCCCCATATTGGCAATTGCTTGCATCGGTGACTTTACACCTGCTAAAACCCTTTCTTGATCGATCAAAGCTTGCATCGGAGACTTCACACCTGCAAGGCCCATACTCGGATCCTGTAGCGCGGTCATGGGAGATTTAGCTACCGCAAGGCCAGTATTGTAGTCTGCAGCTCCTCCAGTAGCACTAGAGAAACCCGGTGGGGAGCGAGAGCCGAGGCGTGAAAGTGGTTGCCGATATCGACGTTGGTATATTGGTGTTGATGAAGATGTATTAGAGGTGCTAACTGGTGGAGCCATTCGGCCGGTTTCAAAAGGTATCGCTCGCCGTGGCTCTGTCGGTGGATTTCGGCGGCTAGGGTTTTGATATGGATGGAACCGTGACCTCTTGGGGGCGGTGAGAAGGGCTGCTGGAGATTGTGAGGGTGATGTAGGGGAGGAGATGGCTTTGGGGAAGGAGGTAGCTGTGGGAGATGAAGAAGAGGGGGTGGGTGGGTGGTTCGATCGGATAAAATTCGCGGCAGCTGTAAAATCTTGGCACGAGTGTATGCGGCCCAAAATCGTTTCGGGGTAGCCTTCAAGCGAGCTTTGTAACGGCTTGAGAATACAGACATGAGGGCTGTTCTGTAGGGTTATCTCAAAGCCGCACCGGCACAGCCGAGTCATGCTAGCGGTAGGATCCTCAGAGGTCTCTGGACCCTCCTCCGTTATCGTGCCGAGAAGGTTAGACTTCTTAATCTCAGGGACAGCCGTGGTCTGGGGTTCAACACAATCTAACCCGATAGCAGATCCGGTCACATCGCAGACGTGCGGAGGCGATACTCGCCTCAAACAATCTTCGATATCATCAGGACTCCCAGCATCGCCGAGGCTACATAACCTCTGACTCGCGGCATCGCTTAACTCATTGTGAGTCCCCTTCGAGGCCTCCTCGAGTGTTCTCAAGGCGGTGGCATCACTACTCTCCCCCACCTCTGCCTTCGCATTCTCCTGTTGGATCATTAATACCTCTGGAAACAGTTTTCCTAGACTCTCGTTGAATCCCCGTATCTCCACAATCAATAATTCGAACTTCGCCTTATCCTGAACCACCCAGCGAGTCTTCCTTGGGGAAGACGCTTGTTGTGTCGATTTCAATAGCCGCCGCAGCTTCTCGTGGGCTACTCGGAATGTCGATTGCCGCGGCGAGGAGTCGAGCCCCCCGTCTTCCGATCGAAGTGGCCGTAGACCGTACTTTGCGACCAAGTTATCGGTGTCTTCGAATGTCGTCTTTAAACAACTTAGGGTGTTGAATACTGCCCTACGAATAAGGGTATCACCGAGCCGTTTATTATATGTTTCGTCACGTTCTTCGCGGTCGGAACCTTGAGAGTTAAAAATACCAACGGCCTCACCCCATTTGAGAAGGAGAACCTGCTCAACCTCCAGCTTGCACAGCAAGGTCTGGCAAGCAGAGTCGTGTGATTTGGCGCTGGAAACGAGGTCGAATAACTGAAGGCAAGTAGTAAAAAGGCCGGCGAGCCCTGCGATCCCCAATGTTACGCCAATACTCTCCATGACTATCGGTGCTTCGTTGTGAGAGCGGGGGGGCGTGAATTGTAGGGAAAGAATCGCTTTTCCAACATGAATTCTAGGCCATGGAGACGATGAAGAGGTGTAAATATTTCTTTTCCCCGAGCGCTTTTGGCTCCTCGAGTAGGATTTGAAGATGCAAGCATCCCGCACAAGTTAACTGCACCTCGACGTGGTCGAGATTGTACGGGGCTACGGTTGCCCTCTGTTGTCTCAGAGGCACCCATCTATTCGCCAATGGTCTGCGGGACTCTGGCTGACTACCTGCAATGGATCCATTGATATTCACCCGCGATTGCAGGGCAAGAAATTCGAACCGAGTCTAAGAGGAATTAATAAAACGCCCCGACTGGCAATAGCACTAGTGGGGTACTCTACATGACGTATCTTCTGATGGAGATCACGGAGGTGTCTGTCGCAAATTTTATTGACAGGTTAGAATTGGACTATGCAAACTGCTGTCTCATGACCGCAGCTATAAACCAAGCTTATGGTGCGGGTAGTCCAGGTGGATGCGAAAGATCTGGGCGGTGGTTTGAACGCACCAAAATCATGTGTGGTTCCTCGACTCGCTGCCCAACCGTAGCGGTTACCAAACAAACATCCACCTTTCTAAAGCCCCCCAACGCGTAAATCCCGTGCTTGGCAAGAAGATGAAGATGGCAAACTCTGCAAATGCGATAAGTGATGCATAAAGTACCTTCGGGACCTTGTTCATAGAAAGAGGTCTACAACAGTACTCTGGCCTGGACCTTTTCGTGCCATTGGGATCTGTGTATGACATGGCCCGCCGAGTTACCGCGGAACAATCCGAGCAAGGGTACTCGTACTCCAGCGGTGAAAGTGATTCGTATGACAAGGTAGTCCTCACCATACATCCTGCTCAGTGAGTACTGTACAGACCCTCTTAAAGATTGGTAAACCATGCAAACCTTCACCGAGATATACTGCACGGTGCATTTCTCCCCGCCGTATGAGAATCCGTAAAATATCCCGGATCGCTAAACCACCTCACCTCAAAGAAGCCCAAAAATAATGGGCAACGATTGGACTCTAGGATCACTGAAGTCACTAGTCGGGTTAGATTTTCAGCAGCACATACGGATCAAGCAAGGGGACCGATAAGAGCGTTACGAACAGTAATGCGAGATCGTGGCGGAGGAGAGGAAGGATTGATTCGATCGTGAGGGGCTTTCCGCGAGTGGGGCAAGTGGGATGGGAGAGGTTTATATGTGCATCGTGAATTGGGGTGTGCAGCCCCTGAATGGAGTCCGGGAGCGTAATTGGGCAGCAAACGCATTTTGGTATCGGCGGGGTGGATATGCCAACGTGTATGGTCCACGAGTTCCCCAATTTTTCGGTCTTCGTTGTGGTTTGTGCTGGTGTTGTATGCGTACCGGTATTTGTGTTTGCCCCGCCCCTTGGGTTTCAGCCTCACTGCAACCCAATACCGGTGCTTGGCTGACCGTCTTCATGGCAACGTCTCCCTAGGATTCACACAGTATAATAACAACCATCGTATGTTTTTTCCCCCGGCGAAGCTGAAGCAGGATCAAGCATCTATACTCAAGAAATATTCTGGCAAATACCACTCATACCGCATGTCGTGAGTGACCGTGACCCCGTAAAGCTCTTGAGTATAATTAGTGTTAGCATTATTCCTACCAGCGGCGTCGTCCCGCTATATGTTCCATGATACCATACAAGTCATTAAGATCCCCCACTTGTGCTATACTGCTGGTAGTATGCCCAAGTATAAGTGTTGCTGTCCTAGGGCTGAAACACTTGGGGAGACATCTCTTATTTCTGCTACAGCTTCAGCTCACATCTACATACTCCTTTCCTTATCGTCAGGTTCGGGTGGCAATTCATTCCCTCCGGGCTCTTTCACCGATCCCGAGATTTCTTACGTAATAGGGTAACGGCGTCCATACTTAGCGGTCCCCCTTCTAAAGCGTCACCGCAGTCCGATAACCAGGACTGAACGCTGCATGCGAGCCTCCCGATACCTACCCTCACGGGCTCTCAAAGCGTGGAGATTCGGGGAAACTCTCCTTCCCCCCATGGGAAAATTTCTCGACCATCAGAGGTCGTTTGCACTTGTTCTCCGCAACACCCTGATCCATCCTCTTAGAACCCGTTGGATTCCTCTGGGGGAAAGCCACACCGGTTAAAAAGTATCGGGGAGACACACTACATTCATGTTTTCAAAAATGGGCAGTCGCTGGCGCTATTTGCACTGCTTTCTGTAGCTAGAATCAAAACAATCACTTCCAGTAGGAATTCTTGTCAAACGAGTGATGGTTGGTGAATGGTCTGGTCCAACCGTATTATACAGGAGAT
Source organism: Tuber magnatum (assembly GCA_003182015.1). NCBI lineage: Eukaryota > Fungi > Ascomycota > Pezizomycetes > Pezizales > Tuberaceae > Tuber > Tuber magnatum. The sequence continues at coordinate 306,189 of PYWC01000102.1, forward strand.
GGGGTCCGAGCACTTGGTTAGTTTCATATCACCACGTGGCCCCCCTTCCCCTTGTTTCAACCCCCCGCTCCGCATGGTGCTATCATATCACAGTTACACCAAGGCTGCAACAAATGTGAGCTTCTTTCGAATGGCCTCCAGAGAGGAAATCATTCTAGTGCCCTCACACGGTACGTAGAATCAGCGATTTGGCGGGCTATGGACCACAAGAGGGTCGAGTGAGAAGATATGATGCAACATCGCAACATTTGGGCTGCCACTTTGTATTGCACTTTATATTTGCCATCATGGACCCTGGTGGCCGGCTGCCTTGGATGTCCCCACTACCCCTGCGAGAAGCTCCCATAACTCCCTTCACAAAGATCCTTAGCTTCGAGACTGGTTTGCCAACCCCGGGCATCAGGTCTGCTTCCAAGTTTTGTCGTTTCCGACGTGTTATTGAGGTAGTCCAAAGGCCTGGCCGATAGAGCTATGGCGTGTCCAGCGTCCTGCTTTGTGGTCAGGCGGATAATGATAGAGTGTGGGATTGCTAAGAGACGTTAGCATCCTCAATCCATACTCAAACACCACTGCTGGGTATTGTGTCACCTGCTGGATAAAAGATCGGATCTAGAATATGTTGCCATCATAAATTCGATTATAACTTACTATATCCCCAAGTCGAACCTGGTCGAATGCCAGCGGTTCCTAGCCGACATAGGAACCGATAGGTAGGTTGTTTTAATTATGGGAATGGATTAGAATACCGCCGAACAGAGCGACCCGCTTTGGGATCTTGACCTCGCTGGTCCTGTGTAAGCACCACAGGGTGGCCCCCCAATAAAGGCGAGGTAATCCGTAGATGGTGATATACTGCACTCGCCCGAAACAATAGAAGAGGAACCCTGAAGTGGGCTCGAGTCACCCACGAATTTGATAACTTCGATGGTGAAGTAGCCTAGGAAGACTCTCGCGATGGCGAGACCCAGGGGTGCCCAGTGTCTAGGGACCAGCTTCTGTCACCGTCCAACTATTTTTATACCTGTCAGTCCCTGTCTCTCAGCAAATCTGTTGAAGATACTAGTATATGCTCACCTGTTACGCCACGAACGCGCTTGGGAGAGGCAGCCATATCTAGACTGGGCCTAGGTGTTGGCTCCAGACTCTGAAAATTCCCTCCCTTTTTGACTTGCTGCCCGCGCATAGCTGGGTATTTGGCATTTTGTGTAAAGCCTGATTTGCTTTTTCCTTCCGCAGTAATTCGAGCCAAGAGTGCTGGATCTAGCCACTGGGTGTTAGTAATAGCTCGTGAATCATGATCAATCTAAAACTGCGATCTACTCTTCCGTTAGCCACCATCCAGGAAACGCTATACAAATCCTAACGGACCCAGTTTAGAAAAATCCCCCTGTCCTAAAACCTCCCTAGTTCCACGCTGAAGTTTCTTTATTCATTCATGATCTCGAAAACTGCGATGGCGCCCTACCCATCATGTTAATCCCCGGCTTGCTTTTCCCTCAATTCTTCAAGTCTTTTAGATTGTCTATCATAGGACAATGTGAACTCTTCTGGGGCAGAATCCTTATATGCGCCGATCGTAACGACGTTATTTGGGCCCCTGTATTTTGCCTGCGACAGTACTGTGCACCACTTGTCTCTCCGCGAGATGGCACAAGTCCAGCGTCGCTACTGACCTTGCCCGCGATTCCTTGTCCGGGACTACTACAACTCCAGCTGTGGGGGCTGATCCCCCGTCAAGAGTTAGTTAGTCTTGATGTAACTTGGGTGCGTTGGCGACAATTGATGATTAGAACAATCTTAAGCTAACACCCGCTGCGAACGCTGAATTCACCTTGGTGAGATACGGACACGTTCCTCGAGTAACCGGGGATGTTGCACCGGGAATCGGGGCGGGAAGCTCAGTTTGGCCATTAGCGATGGCATATGTAGGGGGGCAAAATTCAGCTACTCACAGTATCACAACCTAAGCTCGAAACTGCCGCTGGAGTGGCCGCCGATTTTCTATCTGCATAAGGGATCCCCGGGAGATCCTCAGAGAAACCCTGGCACCGGTGGTACAGTACTGTACTCCCCCCCAGCCTAATCTTGGCCCTGTAAGCGCCCAGGAATTCCTATATATCTAGCATGACACCCCTACTTTAATTACTGTTTCCTTGTGCGCTCTTCCATTCTCCAGCGCTATCTTTATTTTTTGGCTCGGCCGAAGGCATACTAGCTCCACGGGAGCCGGGTTTCCATTCTGGGGAATCATAGGCAATTATTTGAAGCAGGTTTCTACCTTTGGGTAGTTTCGATCTATACAGGGTTCGGCGCATTGTATTCGATTGCGCTGGTTCCCTTCCAGAGGAAGGCAAAGCGGCGCGAATTGCGAGAAAAAGGAACGTTGCGAGAGCTTTTCGTCTTGAGTACAATAGAGAAGAGAGCGATTTCATCCAACCTTTAGAAAAGACGTTGTTTACGCTTGTTGACCAACTACCGCCACACATATGGGACCCCATATTCTCTTCTCAGGGTAGGGTGATAGATCTTCGCCCAATAATACAAAGTGAGTTTCTTCCACTCTCCCAAGTTCAATAAAGGAATCTATTAAACGCATTCAGTGATAGGGATAACGCCTCAGAGCTCAACATCGCCGACACGAGGCGGAACTCTTTCTTTGAGGATTAAACTAACTAGCTGAAACAGCGAGCCCTACCGATACCCTCTCACAGCGGCAAACGGCAGGAACATAGGATATATCGGCGTCTTCTGGGGTTTGGGCGCAAGTTGTAGCGATGGTTTGGTCCTGGATGACGGCCCGGAGCAGATCTAGTCGATGCAGGACGGTGGGGGCACTTGGGCCTATTTCTGGCCCTCCGCAAACCCTCTGAGATTTTCTGCAAATCCTCGAAGATTTCCCGCTCGTTACAGCCTTCAACGGGGGGACAAAATGGCGCCGCCTTGAGTGGAGGGCCGGCAGCCAGCGTGCGGCGCGCTAGACACTTTGTGGATACCGGAGGAGGAACGCAAGTCTTGATCACTACCATGGGTGTTGAGTGAGTTGTTGCCGCTGGGAGCTGTGGCTGGCCTTCCGCTGCGGTGATGAAACGAAAGCAATCAGACGGAGGTGGGGGAAAATGTCCGTCGTGGGTAAGGACTTTCGGAGTATAGGGAAAAGTGTTGGTTTAGACAAAGGAATGTTATCTGTCCAAAGTTGAGGTTGTTGAAGGAGCGAAGATTGTAAACCCTTCCAGGGCTGAGGGGTGGTGACGGGCTTGTCTCTGCGAACGAGTCGGGGGGAGAAGGGAGAAGAGAGTTCCCAAGTTTAAAAATGTGGCTTCCATCCCCCCCGGTTTATGTTACATTTGCTTCGGGGGCTTCATCTCAATAGCAAAGCAGCTTGTTGAGATCCCGGGAGCAGGATAGTGAGGATTGTATGGTTGAAGATGATGAGATGTAGGTGTGTCAGGGGAAGAAGCTCTTGTTGTTTGGAGGGGCGAGGGGGAGTAGGAGGGCAAGGGGTTCGTTTCCAAGCACCCATACCAGAGCCTGTCAATTCTTATCACACTACTTCCATAGCCTTGGGTTGGTTCCATCATCATCTCTCCAAGGGACTAGAGCGCGAAAGGTATTTTGACTCTCCGGACCATATAATAGCGGTACTGCACTGCCATTGTGATCAGGTGGGTCCTCTGTACCCAACAGAAGTGGGTAAACCTCTTCCAAGCACTCACCAACTAGTGCCCACTCATCTATGATAGCTTGACCAGCCAGTTCACCGGCCTGGAAGAAATATATAGACCGGCTCGCCATTTAAAAAAACCAAAATAGTGATCAGCGATGCCTTTTTTTCCCTCTCGATGTACTGTACACTATCCCGTGGTTTGGCACAAGCCGGCTTAAAAAATTTAGAACTAGGCACCTATGTTACCGCTATTATACTCATGAGCCGACAAAGAAAAGCGTGTGCAGGTGCGGGGACTGCAAGGCATCTTGCTGTGTTAAGCCTATTTAGTACTCGACCGTGGAGTGGTGGGTAACTTAATTCCACATCTGGTCCAGACCTTCCTATTTGACTATCTTGTCATATCTGTGAGGAAAGAAAGAAAAATTCGCGAGCTATCAACATTCTCAGTGCAATTGTGAGTTTTTTTTTTGTTCGCTACTTTGCACATCTCTCAATTATTTTACTTCCGTAAGTTGCCTTAATCAACTTCTTTGAGGCGTCCAATCCGTTGGTTGAGCCAGCCTGAAAAAGTGGTTGTAGTTTGCGGATTAATGTATTAGAATCTCCAGCAGGCAAATTGTGGGATCAAATGGTGAATGCTGGTATGTACGCAGTATGGTAGCGAGCTGCAGCCTTAGTTCGCCAGATTAAACAGGGCTCACCCAGTACTTGCACCGCGCTCATGAATAAACTGGAAGCTGTGGAGATGGCATACCGGGAGGGGTGAACTAGGCCGGATCCTGGGGATTTTTTCCTCTCATTTATCCATAGTCCCTTCGGCTTCGGCATGGTACTCATGGATCTGCCCGATTGCCAATGGCACTACGGAATTCAGGGGGCATTCTAGGAAACTTTTTAGTATTTTTCCCCATTCCGATTTTCTTTCCAAAGATTAGAATTGACCTCTCTATTTAATGGTAAAACATGCAGGACGCTGGGATACCAGGACTGATCACATATCCTGCGGAACCCTGGCTACAGCAAGGCAAATCAGAGAAATGGTGTTGGGATAGTATTGACAGTCTATAACCCCTACAGCGTGGAGGGGGTTGAGGAGTACTCGAGTACTAACATTTCCCCTTTTCAAGCAAGCCTTACATGGGCCAGGCAATTATTAACACTAAGCAGAAAAAAGGATCCGAGGGTACGGTTATTCTAAACGCCCTAATATCGCCAGAGTAATTTGTCTTGGTGCTATACCTCCCCGGTCGCTCCTGACCGGCAACGTGCCCAATGTGTCTCGAGCCGTCCTAAAAACCACTAGCAGGGCTACAGTCCCCGAAGATAAATTTACGAATGCAGTGTTTTTCGCTTAAGTCTACACATCGGTGGCCGTATGGGTTACAGCGTTCGACCTTTAGTACCACCACCGTAGGCGCATCGAAACATTCGAGATAAAGCCCAACTGCTAATAAACTGAGGAGAAATACTGGATGGTTATCTCCTCTACACCACCGAGCAGCGCATCGGAATCCCTTACCCAGTTAACCACATCGCGGTCGGCTGGCATTTCTTGTGGTGGCTGCAAACCAAGCATGAATCAAGCAAGGATAATTAAAGCTAGCGTGGTAATACATCACCGCGTTGGTACAGTACAGCACAGCGCTCCAGTGGGTATTGTACGGTTGGCACAATGATTGTACTGATACTCTCGTAATTCATGACATGTGTTCATTTGGAAGCATCACGCAATGGCCCAGGTATTGTTGATACTTTAACCAGTATAACTTAGGGTTGTGATGGAATAGGATCCTTGGACGGGTATCGGGAAGACCTATATTCTCTATAGGTACCGTATAGTACCTGGGGAGTACCGAGCTCCTGCAGATATGCTTACGTTCAATCTTTACCACGGATTATCCTGGTGACTCCCAGGGCTATGCAGCAGAAATCTAGAGGCGGCAAAGATTAGTGTGCTGTCCTTGAAATTAGAGCATTATAACGTACTGGTAATAGAAAGTGAGGGGAATTATAGGACCCAAACTATCAATGATATTTGTATGCTAGGTGTGCTGGAGCAGCGCCATGCGGAATTATGCCTGTGCAGATATCTATACAAATCTAAGCAGACGTCAAGTTCCATTTTGATGCTTTCGAATAGTAGGAACCGGGGAACCTTCCCTTGTGCCGATGGGAGGCTTAGAAAACTGAAGTTCGTGAGGGATAAAGGGATCGTTCCCCGGGTTGGATAAGAACTATTAGTATCAGTCATGGAGATCTCGAATGCATATATTAAACACTGGAGATATGGTGGTTACAAAAACTACTCCTTCCCGCTAGAGATAGTGCCGGACGTGCAGGTGCAAGTGCGGTAAATTACATTAACCTGAAGATCCTGGTCTAAATCTTTGTTCCATTGGAGGGGCCTAATGAAGAGAGGAACCCAAGTGGGAGCAGGCTGTGAGTTCCAAACCACAAATCGGGTATTCCTTGAAGCCACTTGGTGAGAGAGACTGCGTGAGAACAAGTATTCATCCTTCTACCGCTTACAAGTGAAATGGGCAATGATGCTTTCGTTCGTACCACACCCTCTCACCATAAAGTAGACAGTCTTATGCGTAACCTGCGCTGCAGCTATGATACCATAGTACCCAAGTAGCCCAGGCCTAAACCTTTCTAATAAACAACTAAGTGGTCGAGTAGGGTATTACTAAGGATAGCGTCTACGGTGCTGTGATACACTACCAGTAATTGTCAGCGGGGCGTTCTCCAAAGACATTCAACTTTCTCTCTATTCCCATGATGGGGTTGGATGGTCAATAATAGCACTTCCCATATCTCATCTGAAGTCCCTGCATAGTCACGTATCAAGACTGATACCCTTGATACCCCTACCTTTTCTACTCCGTCTGCCCCGTTTTTCTCCAGGCGCTCTCTGTTCTAGAGCAAGCTTTGGAGCTACTAAGAGCACTTTCCAAGACCCTTTCTACAAAAATCTTTTCGCAGCTCCAAAGATACCCCCGCAAGGTCCGGTGATACGGGACAGCGCATCACAAATAACGGTTCGGCCAGGAGTTCGACAGCCCCTTATCTGTTGGTTGTTTTGGGCTTGGGACTCAGACGGGATCTAGATCGAACCTCATCTGCGCAGCTCTCCGCTGGCACGTTACATGCTATGCTTCTTGGATTCTAGGTTTGGTTCCACGTGGACTACTTATGGGCATAGTGTCGGTCGTATTCAATCGATTCTCCGTGACCCAATCCCGGATCATAAGGACTCCTGGAGACCCCCTTCTAGTTTTGGGAGCACTGCACAGTACACCAACTGCTCCTGTATCTATCCCTGATCTTTTTTTTTTTGGCAACATAATTATTGTACGGGCAGTATTTCCAGATTCCAAGCTTAAGGCAGCCAACTCTAGAAACTTTCGCAGCACTGGGCATTGCCTGCGGTGGTAACTGTGCCAGGTTTTCTGCTCCGACAATGCATTTCCGCTTAACACCGCTTCCTCCCAATGCATTCCCCGGACGAATGGTTTCGAGGACTGGAGAAAATTTTCACGGTCGAGCGTCAGACTATGTGGAAATGCCGTGGCAGTTTGGTGCTCGGGTTTCTAGAGCTAGAGCCCATGAAGCTGCATCCCCGGCTAGAGAAAAACAAAGAGATGAAGGGGTGCTGTTATGGAATCTAGTTGTTCCACTGTTGTCCTCCTAAAGTGAGGAGAGGGCTTTTGGATGGGCGTGATAGCGGGGAGGAGGTGAGTGTCCAGCTAGCTAAACAGTAGACATATCCCAACAGGTTTACTCGCCAAAGAACTATGGTTACCTGTCCGAGATGCCCTCCTATTGTATAGTACACTTCGGTGCCAAACTCTAGCCGGATTCTAGAGGGAGAGGTGCTAATGTGCGAACAACTTCCTCAGTCTTTTCCAAAATTGGTTGCTATTGCAAGAAATGTGTTAACACATTAAGTGAGAGAAAGGCTAGGTGTAATAATATTTGCGGTATGCGGTATGCCATTGCCAAACGGCATTGCTCTTTCGGATCCATAGCTCGGTAAAGCCGGAGGATTTGGCCAGTGCCAGGAGTGTTATTGGGGATGTGAACGCAAATCGCCCGCGAAGGGCCGTGGACTCCCAAAGACCTGCACTCCCGAGCTATCCAGCAACTCTGAGGGAGTGATCGTGGGTGGTACCGCACAGTAAAGCACCCTCCACCAGTTCATAGTGTCGCATGTTGTTCTCCCACGAGCAGGATTTCCTATCCCGCGCACACTCCTTTGGCACCCACGGACATTCTGTGTCAATGCAGGCTACGAATTAACCTCCTAATCGACCCATGGGCTGAGGATTTCATTGTCTAGCAAATACTTCTAACCGATCATGAAGAAAAATCATATTTAATTCTCAGGAAGTCAACTGAAGAATGGTGGTCCGTGAATGTCGACCCTCGAATTGTTAAAACGGATTGATTGCTACAAGTACTGATGACCTTAAAGTTCAGATTAGGGTCAGGCGTTTGCTCGATTAATTGTACCAATAGATATTTACACCATAACTTTCCAAAACCGTCCGGTTGGAGTGATGACAAAGCCTGGCATAGGCAGGCCTAGCAGTGTTCCAGAAACCCCAACCACCCTGCAGGTCTAATCGCGGCAGTTTGGTATTGTATTAGAAATCCTGACCGAGAAAAAAAAAAAAGAGAGAGAGAGAAAAAAGAGGGGCGGTATGATACGATACCTGAGTATATTGGATTTCCGACGGTATTTACAAGTATCATTTATAAATGCACATCATCCCAAGTCTTAAATATAACTGCCAACTAAGAGTCCCATAACTCACCGGCAGCCCCCGCTTCTGGTTTCTTGATCAACCTCCTAGTAACATGAACTAGATTGATGCACCGATACCCCTCCCTTACCGGTACTCGAGTACTCGAGCCCTCCACTTTCCTTCTTGCATATAGCACTCTGCGCGCATCTCGTTCGGGTGCTGATTACCGAGCAAGGCTACTCGTAGACATACTGTAGCTGAAGATCTTTCTAACACGGGTAGTAAGGCTGTGAATCTAGTTCATAGGATATCAATACATTATCCTATCATACTTGTAGAGGCAAGAACAGGAATCGCCGAGTGTGAGTTGCGCGATATCCGCAAAAATTCAACGTGGTAGTCTCGTGGTTCGGTTCAACTGTTGAACGTTGGCTCAGAATTTACGTTTTGTTTGGGCTGGATGGGGGCTGCTGTGGAGCGGTGAATTAAGATCCAACATAATCGTGCCAAGGTGGTGGCGTCCACCACCCCCCGGTCGCTGGTAAACTCGCAACCCAGGGGCACTCCAGAGGAGTGCCGGACAGCTCAACGATAATTTCAGGCTCAACGAACATAACCATTTGCTCCCGATACAAATTGCACCTTTCGACCACACCTCAGCCCAATTATGCCACCCACCACCATTGCAGAAGAGCCCTATAGCTTGGTAGAATCCCGGATTGAGGAGGCAGTTGCCAAACTTTTGCAAAGACCCGATGAAAACCCCAATTTAGCTGCTGCCGCACAGGAGTTTAATCTTCCACCTCAATGGTTAAGAGCACGATGGAATGGAAGAGGGTCTAAGGAGGAGCGATTACCAGCCAATAGGAGGCTCACAGAGGAAGAAGAGCTTGCTGTCTGCCAATATCTAGACTGGCTAGACAAAATTGGAACCTGTGCTCACCTGTATATAATTACAGGTTGTGCAAATGCAATTCTTCAGTATATGCATAGTGACCCATCAATCCCCCTGCCAGTAATCGGACAGCATTGGGCTTAGCGCTTCTTAGATAGGTATCCAGAATACCATATCCAAAAGCAACATACCATCGATTCAGACCGGAAAAATGCTCATAATCCTGAGAGTATTCACGATTGGTTTTACCGGTATGCTAAAGTCTGTGATCAATATGGGATTCAGACCAGTGATCAATACAACTTTGACGAAACAGGCTTCTGGATAGGAATTGGTAGAGATCAGTGGATAATCACTCAGGATTCTACCCGTCAGGCCTATCTAGGAAGCTCAACTAACCGGGAATTGGTTACTGTTTGTGAAAATATCAGTGCCGATGGTCATGCTTTACCACATATGATAATCATATCTGGTGTAATTCACCAAGAGCATTGGTATACAGAAACGAAGATACCAGATCAGTATCTTATCTCAGTCTCTGATACAGGATACTCGAATAATCATCTATGCAGGAAATGGCTTGATCATTTTCAACTTTTTTCTGCGCGATGCCAAATTGGTGCCTATCGATTACTTCTTCTGGATGGTTATGGGTTACATTGCACGAGAGAATTTATCGAGTACTTTGACAAAGCTAATATCATACTGTTCTGCCTCCCTCCACACTCAAGCCATTTACTCCAACCTCTTGACGTCATCGTTTTTCAGCCCTATAAGCACTACCATAGCCAGGCAATAGAAGATGCAACTAGGACTGGATGTACCGACTTCGATAAGATTGAATTTCTTACTGCAATTGACTCTATATGGCAACAGACCTTTAAACCATCTACTATTGTCTCAGCCTTCCGTGCAACTGGGCTGGTACCTTATAATCAGGAGGTAGTTCTTACCAAGTTACGTGAAAACCCTCGGTCAAAAACCCCACCCAGCACACCATTGCGTACCGAGTCAACCTCTGCATCACAGACTCCACTCACTACCCATTCACTAAAGCGACAAGGAGACGATCTACAGAAATTGGCTACCAACTTGGATTTATTACCTACTTTTCAACAGAAGCTTAGGCTTGTTTTAAAGAGTGGTTTGGTGCAAGCAATCTCGGGAGAGCAAGCTGTTACTGACCTTGGAAATACAAAGGCAGCAGAGAAGGTGCGGGCAGCAAGGCAAAGATCTCGGTGTGTGGTTCAGAATGGGGGCATTCTCTATGCCCATGAAGCACGACATATGGTCCAGCAGAAGGAGGTTGTGGAATTGGAGAAGGCTGAAATTGCTCTACGGCGTGCTCAAGGGGCAATAATAAAGGCACAAAGTGCAGAGCGAAAACCCCTTTTGAAGGAAGCGAAAGAGTGGTGGAGGGGGCTGAAAAACCTACACACTACTCGGAAACGCCAGATGAAGGCTCTAAGTGTTGAGGTGCGGAGGGAGGGGTGTAGAAGGACTCGTGTAAAGTAGAAAATTATCATTGAACTTGAAATTATCATTGAGCTGTCTGGCACTCCTCTGGAGCGCCGCTGGGTTGTGAGTTTACAAGGGACCGGGGGATGGTAGACGCCACCACCTTGGCATAATTACTCGGATGATAGGCTTGGGTTGTAATCTTTTCTTACAGCCATGCGCAGGTGGTAACGGGACACATGGCTTGGCACACCTCGAGGAGATCATGAAATCATGAAACAAAATCCATTTCCTGACCAACAATGAAAGTAAAAGAATAAAATAAAACACACTAAGAAACAGATTGCTTTCAAGTCCCATTTACTACTTAGTATGTCCTCCATGTCTTCGAATGAGGGTGAGAATCCTCCTTGGCATACTCTCAATAAAACGATAGACTCTCCTCCAGGGCATTACTTCCCAAACTGCCTGTGCCATCTCAATTATATTCTCTCCATTGTAGGACTGCCTCTTGGCTGCCCTACAAGCCTCCCGAAACCTGCACCCAAAGAAAGACCAAACATTCTCTATAGGATTCATGTTCGGAGACCAAGAAGCCCAAGGCATCCTAACCACCTCCTGTAGTATCTGATATCTCCATGAATAGTACGAATTATGTACACGTGAATTGTCTTCAACCATCTCAATATCATTGTCAGCTCCACCTAACAGCTCGTACAAAGGCAGAAAGTAAGGTGTGTAAATCTCTTGACAATACTGTACTGAATTCATACCTAGTCGATCTGTTGTACTCTGTCTCTCTTTCTCAGCTCGCTGGCGGATAGGAATCAGCGGAGTATGAAAGCCATAGGTAAAACCGGTGGCAAACATGACAGTAGTCTTGTTATTGGGAAATGAGGGTTCAAGATAGTGATCTTCCAGGGCTGTTCCAGGTGGGCGTCGAACAAGAGATCGCCCTCCTCCTTGCCCAATGGTAAGCTTCATCTCATCTGTGAAGATCTTTTTCCTCCAATCAAACTTGTTCCAATTCCGCCTTTCTTGTGCCCATTGCAAATGATCACGCTTGTGTCCATGGTTTAAAAAAGGCTTTTTGTGTGCAATATGAACATAAAAGTCCATGGAGTGAAGCGCTTTTCCCACAGTTCATTCTGATACCTCCAGGTTCAGATCAGCTGTGATATTTCGAAGTGGAGTATGAGGATTCTGCTCATTGATGCGATGCAATCACCGCTTTGCACGTGCATCAAATTTGGGCTTCGAACCAAGGCGTGGTGGGGGGTTGATTATTTTGTTGGTCTTCTATTGCACCATAATTTGCTGTGCCTCTGATTTTGAAACTTGGGTTTCTTTGGCAATTTCATGGTAATTTTTTCCTTCAGCATGCTTTTCAATAACTTCAACACGCTTGGTCTCTGTAGCCTGTTGCCATTTCCCTGTATTCGAATCAATCGGCATGCTGTGTCGGTTGTTGCTATGCGGATAGGAGTTGGGAAGTGGAAAAATTTTCGTGTGTGTCCCGTTACCACCTGCGCGCGGCTGTATTTACTACCGCAACAGGCATTTTGTCAGATACCGGAGATGTGGTACTTCATGATTGTGAAAGGAAGGGTGTTAAATAATACATGTATAACCTAAATACCCTAAGTTTGATACGCCTACAGCTCTATTTTGTGAAAAATCTCGTTGCACTCGAGCATGATACCTCTTATTGTAAATAGCTGTGGACATAAGCAGAACGTTAGGTGAAGGTTGGGTATGATATAACAAATTAAACACACGGCGCTAATATTGCAAGGACAGAATTAGAGGATTTAATTAAGTAGGCATGTGCGCGGAGTATACGAGAACCCTATGTTATCTGAAATAAAGTGTATGGAGGTGCCAAATCTAAACCTTGGTATCCCCTATGTCTACATTTTCCTTTTTTAGTTCAGGCGCAACCTCCTCCACTATTTCCATTAGATCATCCCAAACCTTCCTTTGCAGTTCTTTTGTTTCCTTGGTCCCGAACATCTTTTTGGGCAAACTAATGTCCTGTCAGCTTGCCTAGGCTCCTAAATTTTAACGGCCAGGGAATGACCTCTCGATTTCACTATTATCAATGAACTTGCTGTGGCTGTCCGGTCCAGCGTCGACGATCGAATGAAAATATGTACGTGCTCCCATCTCTGTAATCCGCGCAAACAAGGTTTTAAAGAGGCCCAAGAGGGGGAATTTGTACTCGCGCAGGAGTTCGGAATAGCAAAAACCAGGAGTAGCCTTCCATGAATTTAGTCACAGTCGGTATATTACAGGGCAAACTCAGCTCACATAATTGACTATCACCAGAGGATTTCCATCAATTGCTTTGGGCACGATGGCTGCCAATTCGTGGGCGATATAAATGCCCAGGAGTTTAGTGATAGGATACCGTCTGAATGTCGTAGGATCACTTTCAGACCTAATCAGTATAGCGCTATAGTAGAAGTACTTGTATAAAAAAACCGCGAAAACAAGATCTGAGAACCATGGCATACCTCTCCTTGCTCTCATCATTCAATGCCTCTATGATATTCCCTTCAATCTTCATATACCCCTTGAATTCGGCAGATCGGTACATATGCGACGTGGCAATTGTAATGGTTGGGATGGTTCCGCACCCGGCAACTTCCTTCCGCCGCTCGAGAGCCCTGGATAGAAGTAGCCTACCTAAATAGCGCCGTGCCCATCACGTTCACCTGCAACATCCGCTCCCACCCGTCCCCCGTTACGTTCCAAACACCTTCACCCACAACACTCTCATTGAGGATTATTCCATCGACAGGGCCAACACTGGATGCAAAATCCCGGATGGAATCGAAGGACTCCATATCCACTATTAGAACCTGAATAATTCCTGGGGCGAGCCCAAGGAGAGCATCGATTTGAGCTTTTGCATTGGGAGCCTCGTCTCGCGAGCGACAAGCGAGAATCATCGACGCCCCCTGTCGGGCAAAGTACTTTGCGGCTTCAAACCCGGGGCCAATATTCGCACCGGTTACCAGTGCCCTCCAGCTGTCGATCCGGGTTCGTGGGGTGGGAGGCGGCGAGAAAGGGGCGAACCTGGAGAGCTTCTGAAAGATCGCCGACATGGTTGTTTGGGGGAGGATGGGCTAGCCAACGCACCATGAAGGCCATACAAGTATTTATTGGGGCTCATGAGTCTCATCGCACAGCGCTCGCTCCGATGCTAAATGGGGAATCTCGCTTCCACTTTGCTCGTGACCGGCAAGATGTACGAGTACTGTACATGTCCTATGATCGAGCGGCCCTGCAGCAGATTCTCAAATTGGATGGTTAGTGTTTACCGTACTAGATTTGAGCGGGTCTAAGAAACGTTTAACTACCCGGTTGTAGCATATTGATTCGTGCTAGAGCTGTCACCGGCGCCTTCCAGCCCCAGGACCCCAACGGCTTCCCATACCCGCGACACGAAAATCAGTCCCACAGGGATCAAGCGGTAGTGATTCAGCTGCCTACTTTTAGCACGGGTGATCACACATGACTTATTTTCTTCAACCCTAGAGTAAAGAAGAAAAGGCTTTCTTTCCATTCCGTATCGCACCATCCCACAGGAGTGCAAAATTTGAGAAACTACACCTTTGGGAAAGGCTCCTCTAATCGAGCCAGATTGAAGGGCTGAAATCAGTGTGCACTTTTAGCACAGCAGCCTGCGATCGTGAAAATATTTATAAGGGCACCCTGAAAAGCTCAACTTGCCGAAGGTCCCGGAAAATATCCCTCAACCCCCTAACGCACTTTTGGTTGGATCATTACTTTTTCCAAACCTCTGATCGGGGGCTGGGAAATGTAGAAAGTCTCTAAACGGTACGAACTCCGGCTAAAGAAGTCTCAGGATAATGCAAACAGAGCTTTTACCCATCAAGATCAGATATCATCAGTCATTCAAGCCAAATTGTTTTAACTGCTGATGCGATTGGGCATTCAGGGAGTGTTTTTGACCCCCGTGATGAGGGCTATTTAAGTGCTTCTCGTTAATCAAACGCAGAATAATGGCATAGTATCGAACGGTTTTTCTTGTCGCACAATGGTCAATGATCGCTCGCGAAAATTTTGGAGGACGGTGTAAACTCGCGGGTTCACCTAGCGCTTAACGTAGGCCCTTGACACATTCCGTCCAGGATGGTGTCCGCGGGTAGAGCGACAGCACTCTCATCATCACTGCGCTTGTGCGGCACTGTGTGTGCTGGGGGCTTGAATTCATACCGGTGAGGAAATAGTCTTACGGCAGTAATACTCTATTTTACCACCTATTCCCATACATCGATATGACGCCCAGTGGCATTCCCAGATAGAGTATGGTGGAAGAACCTGCCATGAACCTTGAAAAGCAAGGCATCAGAACACCGGCACGACCTCGGGTCAAGTTTCAGATCTAACTTAGTCGGTTCTGTCAACAGACATACTATCTGTAGACATTTCTTCACAGCTTCCATTCCGGTCAAAAAGCATATCCAATTTCGGAATGTATGGGTACGGCTTGCACTGTATCGATAGCTTAAGTGCGAGAACTGTGCTCTGGTAACAGTGTTCGAGCACTGGCACTGTACCGTACCGTACGTGTGTTTATTGCCGGACCCGTGCTTGGGCACATCTAGAGGGGCACTGCGCTCGACCCCCCCCTCTTTGCGATCGAGTCAATGCATGGATGATCGCTGTGCGTTGTATAATACCGGTATCATACAAGTGCTCGAGTGCCGGTATAGATAGATATGAATGTACGGTAGACTTCAGGCAGTCCCATTTGGTCAACCAGGCGAGGAATGCATCAGAAAAAGCCTATCCCCGCAAACATCCTCTGTGTTGTCAGCAGTGCCACAAGAAAGGCGCTAGTGCGTCGCGATGTATTGTGCTCGTACCGCGCCGTGCGGAAGAATACAGTTCTGGCAGTTCACCTCCCAGAAAGCCTCGAACTGGAGGTTTTAACCACCGGCTCTCCTCCCTATACTTCCTCCACCTCCCCCTCAATTCAACAAATTCCAATTGTTGTTCGGAAAATACCCGAAAAATGGCAGAAGTGAAATACGCTGTCCCTCCCCGTTGCTCCCAAGACATAAGGCACCTCTACGTACCTATTCACGAGATCGGCGACAGGGTTCACACCGTCCGTGAAACTTTCAAAACGCAAAAGACTTTCCCGCTTTCGTTCCGGAAGGAGCAGCTTCGAAGACTGTACTATGTTCTCGAAGACCATGCAGAGGAGTTTGTAGACGCAATGTACCATGATATGGGAAAGTCGAGGAAGGATGCCTTGATGGAATTGGCGAGTTGCTTGAGTGAAATATGTCATACAGTCGAGAATATGGAGCTCTGGTTGGTGGATCAGAAGGTTAAGCCAGATCCGAGCTTTAGCATGGCCAGCACCAGAATTAAGAGGAAGCCTTTAGGGTGGGCAATGGATGTTCCGGCGCAAATTTTGACGCGAAAAGGGAGAAAGCAAAACGGTGGCTAACAGAGTAATAGTGTTGCCCTGATTATAACAGCTTTCAACGCGCCATTGAGCGGGGCTGTCTGGCCGTTATCCAGCGCCATTGCTGGGGGTAGGTATCCCTGGTATCGCCGCTCTGTTCAATCTAACATAGGCACCAGGAAACTGCTTCGTTCTCAAACCTGCGGAAAACTCCCCCGGCGTTGCAGCACTTTGGACAGAATATCTCTACGAAAGCCTCGATAAGTCTTTCAACACTGTGGTAAACGGTGAAGTCCCTGAAACCACCGAACTCCTAAATCAGAAATTCGACCAGATCTCCTATACGGGAAGTGCCACAGTCGGTCGAATCGTCGCCGCCGCTGCAGCTAAAAATCTCACACCGTGTGTACTGGAACTGGGTGGGAAGAACCCCGTTCTCATCGATAGGAATGTAGACCTTGATGACGCAGCCAAGAAGATCGCATGGGCGAAAACAACGTTTACCGGGCAATCTCGCCTGTGCCCTGGTGCGTCCATGCATTCCGTGATCATCCCCCTGAAAACATTTATCGAGAGCTGACCAGACCACAATGCGACAGATTACATCATAGTCCATCCCGACCAAACCGCCGAACTAATTGCCAAAGTTGAACACCACTGGTCCCAATTCTGGTCACAGCCCCTAATAAACGATCCTAAATACGGGCGAATCGTGCACAGGCGCGCCTACGAACGCATAACTTCCCTCCTGGGCCCCGCGCGCATCCCCGCCGAGGCCTCGGAAGCAGACCTCTTCCTCCCGCCCATGATCCTCCGCGTGGAGAGAGATGACCCATTGATGTCGCAGGAGATCTTCGGTCCGATAGTCTGCGTGCTCGAGTACTCCTCCATCGAGGATGCCATCTCCTTCGTCAACTCTGGCGATCGCCCGCTCGCCGTCTACCCTTTCTCTCAAAACGCCAAGTGGGTGGAAATGATCCTGCACAAGACGCTCGCTGGCACCGCCACGGTCAATGATCTGATGCTGAGCGCTGGGCCGGCTGGGTTCGAGTTCGGCGGTGTCGGGGAGAGTGGACACGGGAAGTTTGAGGGGAGGGCGGGCCTTTATAGTTTTACGTCTGCCATGACAATCGTGGAGACGCCCAAGTGGATGGGTTACTTAACCGGTGTGCGGTTCCCAAATGCTACTCCGTTTGACGATTGGCTTGCCAGCTTGGGGAAACCGAGGCCCAAGTTTAGTAGGAAAGTCGGAAGTGCAGATAAAGTGGGAAGGAATCGTATGGTCAGCAATACCACTGTGCTAGCTGGGGCAATGGCGACGTTGATTGTTGCGGGGGTTCTTCGCAAGGGTGGGGATCTTCGCGAGATTGGGAGATGGGCACGTAGGGTTTCAAATGTCAACTTGTAGTTCTGTTTTTTTTTTTTTCACCAAGTAGACATCCTTCCATTTGAGTTGTACTTTTGTAAGTAGACCGGGCCACCCCACAAAAAGGCCACTGCCGCTCACTCGAGGGCTAATGCGGTACCGGTGAGGCACGGTCACCCGTTTCACCCTAGGCTTGGTATCGAATCTATATTTCCTAATCTCCAACACTCAATCTACTAAGGAGTTTTTTTGGTTCTCCCGCCCGACCAATGCCGATCGGCCGGCCCAGAAATTGACCGTCATCCTGATTGTGCTCTTAAATTCAGTCACGATATGCACTACACAAGATATACCGAACGATAAGAGAGATATAACAGGGAACGAAAGCCATATCATGTTCGGCTGCAATTTGGCGAGGTTCGAGCTCGGGGCTATCAGCTTTATAGAGATATTATCTAAGGAAAAAAGGCACATAATGGAGGGTGTGTGACTCTTAAAGTCACAGACCTCAAGAAACCGCATGATGTTTCCAAGAATATAAAGGGACGTCACTAGGTTATGTAAGGAATATCAACGAACAGGAAAGAGACACACCCCATGGGGAAAAAATGATTCGAACTTGTACCCCTACCAGTATGCCACGCGCGAGAATGCGAAGTGACAAACGTGAAATTTTGTAGGTGCTTAACACAAGATGATATGACCTCCTAAAATCATATTTTCGCTTGCATTGTCCATCGTCAGGCTTTACAATTGTCGTTTCGGGTTAGTGAAGAGGGGAATGAGAGTCTATCGGTGACCAAAAGGAGCAAAAACCATAGTGGACTAGACGAAGAGAGGTAGGGACTGGAGTTACGATATTACGATTCATTTAGCGCCAGGTGTAACCGTGAGTGCTTCACCGATTTTGTGTCATAAGTTATTAATTCTGTTGGCGTGGGTGGGTACAGAGCAAGTGCGTCTTGTGAAGCTGGAGTCGAGGAGTGCTGTCGGTAGTGCGTGTACAGTACAGTATAGTATCATACTTGGAAAGTACCGTAATAGCCGGTTCCCCTCCTATTTCGCTGTCGCTCATAGTCGGTGGAAGCAAGTGTGATGTCCTATAAAAAATAGCAGTTTTTTTTTTTAAATCTATTCAATTCTAATAGGTTTCCATACTACCAGTTATTAACCATATCTCTGTATTTACATATAAGATATACAGTGTTAAGTGAGTACAACAAAATCAGCATTTATTATAATAGAGTCAGATGATTGATTTGAAGAATCAGAATCCAATTCTTCAGCCAAATTATCACCATCATCATCAGTCTCACTGTTTCTAAATTCCATCTCTTTTGTAGATCTCCTCTCATTCAATTCTCTTGGAATATCATGTTCAATCTCCTCCTCTTCACCACTATCTTTAATAACCAGTTCTTGTAGATCAGCTATTGGATCTAATGCCAATAAAGATTCTAATAAGTTAGGAGACGCTTGAAGGAACTCCAGATCTTCAGTAGTTGGGTTTTTCTCTGGGTTCATAATTGGTACTAAGAGCTCTGTAGAAACAATACCACCTATTGTCTGAATTGTTCTGTAACCGGTACGGGTACTAGGTTGTTTTATGTTTGGTTTCACGGTATTGTTTGATACTTGTATTGTTTCGTGTGCTATCGGTTGATACACAGATTGTTTTATGTTTGGTTTCACGGTATCGTTTGATACTTGTATTGTTTCGTGTGCTATCGGTTGATACACACATTGTTTTATGTTTGGTTTCATGGTATCGTTTGATAGTTGAATTGTTTCGTGTACTATCGGTTGATACACATATTGTTTTGCAATATCGCTCATACTGGAGATAAGCGATATGCTTTATTTAAAGACCGCTGATTTCCACGATAGAAACAGCAGACATCAACTGACAGTATTCTTAATATACTTGGTTGAACTATTACATCTTTGATCTCCCATTACACCCTGCTCGAAGCCTCCTTTAGTAAGCAGAGCTCGCTTCTTGTTGATCAAGAAGCTATCTGCTCCTATCATACCGCCACGTGACCAGGGCCTGGCCTGAACATATTATATGTTTTTAACCTCTGCAAGTGGCTAAGAAACCTGCAGGGACCTGGTCTGATCAACCTACGAAAGTCCAACAGAGAAGCTAGCATTGGGGAGTGGTAGAACCACGAAAGGTTCAGCTCCGTCAACACAACACGATTGAGTCACTGGAGACTCGAAATGGAAAGCAGGTCCCACGAGAAGGCCTTACCAAGAAAAGGCAACCCAAGAAACCAAAAGGGCCAAAGAGTGATTTCTCGATTGACGAAGCAGAACGACAACTAGTGCGAGACTTGGCCAAGCAGACCTTTAGCGAATCGACTGACGAATTAGCAAAGGCAGCAACCACGCTTCCTGGGCTATTTCCCCCCAGCCCCAGTAAAGGAAAGGGACTGGCACAACCACCGAAGAAAGATAGCATACCTGTTGGGACACCTAAGAAGGAAGAAGACGAAGAAGAAGCATCAGATCACTCAGTAGTAAGGCAGCCACCAGACAAGTCCCCCAGCGACTCTCCAGAAAGCTCGTCAGATGACAGTGCCAGTAATGAAGAGTCCGAATACAATATGTTCAAAGGTGAATCCGCGGAGCCGCCCGGCCCAGGGGCCGGGTAAACAGGACCTAAAATTAAACTTCTGCTGCCACCCTCGTTCTAAGGCGAAAAGAAAGACTTAAAACCTGAAGTATTTCACTGGTGGGTAATAACAACTTCTCAATACCTGGCCCTACACGGAGTGGACAAAACCAAGGAAGGAAGCGGAGCGTACTTTGGAAGCTTCTGTACTGGAAAAGCAGAGGAAGCATACCACCAAGCAATGAACCACTATGAGAGTGGGGAAAAAATCGGAGGAACGACCCTGATAAAATACTTGAAAGGGAGATTCCAATCCTTGCGAAATACGGAAGAACTATACAAAAGGTTCAAAGATATCCAGCAAGTACAAAATGGCAAAAACAGAATGAATAACCTTGGTTGCAACGGATCTCTTAATGTATCATAGATGATTGCCTACCGGGACGGTGTCTCTGTACACACTGCGACAAAGATTGTATGAGGCAATGCATCCCAGACTACACCAGGAGGTAGAACCCATGGAAGAGGAGGGTGACTCCTTTGAAAAGATGGTCAAGTGGGCCGAACGGAAGGACGCTATCCTGTATGAAACAGGAGTCTACCGAACCCACATACTACAGCAAAAGAATAGCAAAGGATCATCATCGCAGGATAATACAAAGAAGGATAAACCATGCCGCAAGAATTCAAAGGACAAGAAGGACAAGAAACAGAAACGACACGAGGAAGGCATGTGTTTCGAATGCGGAAAAAAGGGGCACTACGCAAAGGACTGCTATTCCAAAAAGGGAAAAGGAAAGGCCGCTAAGCGAGAGGCTAGCACATACCACATGGAAGCAACCGAATATAATGAAATGGAAATTAACTCAGTGGAAATGGAAAGCCTCCAAAAGCAACCAACGTTGGCAATCAGGCCCCGTGAGGCTCTTGAAGAAAGGATTCACATAGAAGGCCACCCAGCAAAGGTACTGTTCGACACGGGAACAATCGGCTGCGACATAATTAGCGCCACCTTTATCTCTACCCATGGCATCCCTACGGAACCTCTACCCCAACCAACAACTGTCAATATGGCTATGAAAGGATCCCGCTCTTCAAGCCACAAGAAATATGGGCTGACCGTAGGAATCAGGAAAAAGAAATGGACAAATCAGGAGATGTTGGTAGGGAACTTGGCAAAGTACGACGCCCTGATTGGAATGCAAATCCTGAAAAGACATAATGCTCTTATCAGGTGTGGGGATATAGCAGTGGAATTTCCCGATGACAGACTACGTGTGCTATGCAAACCAACAAGTGGGGAATCCCGAGCCGCTGTGTCAGACGCCACCACAAAAACATTGTTGGAAGAATACAAGGGTGTATTCCCGGACAAGGTCCCTGAAATGCTATCCCCTGTGCGTAAGATTAGCCAACACATTCGGCTAAAAGACCCAACCAACCTACAAAATCAACTAACATACTCGATCCCAGAGGCCTATAAGGAAAGACTTATGAACTGGATAAACGAGAAATTATGAAGTGGAGTAATTGTATGACAGGAGGTTTCTGGAGCGGCACCTATGTTTGTACAACCCAAATCAGATGGAAGGATCCGCCCCCTGGTGGACATGAAAGTGAGGAACGATAATACGATCATGGATAGTCCATCGATTGCAAACCAACAGCAGATCCTTAACCGAATAGGACGAGGAAAATTCAGGAGTAAGATTGACCTAAGGGACGCATATTTCCAAACACGGGTGGACAAGGACAGTGTTAAGTTCAACTCATTCAAAACCCCGCTCAGAGGATTTGTGAGCATAGTAATGCTACAAGGAGACATGAATGCACCAGCAACATTTATACAGATAATGGAAGACCTACTAAGCGAATATTTATATCATTTTGTATGGGTATACATTGATGATATTTTCATATTTTCAGACACATCAGAGGAACACGAGAAACACATACGCCAAGAATGTGATCGACTCAGAAAAGCAAAATTCTATGCGAGCAAAAGGAAGTCAATACTTTTTAAAGACAAAATAGAAGTATTAGGACACATAGTGGACAACGAGGGGATCCATGCCTCCCCCCAGAAAATATCATCCATTGCAGAATGGGAGACACCAAAAAATAAGAAGGAATTGCAACGATTCCTAGGAATAGTGAATTATGTGGCCCAGTTTCTCCCGTACCATGCAACATTAACCGCAACGTTAACCAGCTTAACAGGAAACGTCAAATTCGTATGGACAACGACCCACCAGACCACCTTTGATATGGTCTGAAAGCGAATTATCGATCACCAAGTCATGCGACCAATAGACATACGAAGCTAGGAACCAATTTGGTTGGTTACGGACGCCTCAGATTTAGGAGTTGGAGCATGGGTGGGACAGGGACCCACTTATGAGACGGCGCGACCAGCCGCATTATACAGCAGGAAGTTCACCAATGCTGAGATGAACTATGGAACCACCAATAAAGAGGCCTTAGCAATAGTGGAAGTGCTTAATCGGTTCCACAATATACTAATAGGAAATTTCTTTACAATAGTTACAGACCATCAACCCTTAATACACCTACAAACGGCAAAGAACCTAAGCAGAAAGCATGTGAGATGGCTAAATGCCTGGGGAACATACGACGCGAAAATACTCTACGCACCAGGAAGCACGAACTATTTAGCTAATGCCCTTTCCTGGGTATATGAGGGAGAATCAGACTTGAACCAACTCTATGTCCACGATTATACGAAGGAATCGGATGACATCTCGGATAATACGGTCTACGAGCAAGAATCAAATACAATGAAGCCTACGCATGAGTCCTCCCCGACATCTCCTTCTTTCTCCTATACTGAGGACCCTAACAAGGGTCCTATACTCCCCGAAAGCCCCTGCTCAATCACTGCAGGAAACGATTGGGGTAACCAGTATACCCTGCAAAGTACACCACCAGAAGAACTCCAACATAGCACGGTATACTACTCACACTGTTATGTGGATCATTGCCTGTATCATCAAACTGAGATCAAATTCACGAACAACCATCCTAGACGATCGGGAAAATCGACCCCTTACCTGCGTAGTGAAGGACCAAGCCCCCCAAGTACAGAAATCGACCCAAGCCCTCCGGAGTCCTCCGAAATCAATGACTGGGAATGGCAACAAACGATCGGCGGAAGAGCAACTAGTGTGGGAGAAGGGCCGTGCACCCTTGCCCAGCTGATGCCTAGATCTTATGCAATTCTGGTGCTGCTAAACCCGGAAGCCCCGGCATTCCAACTGCCGGAGCCAGAACCAATAGAGAACCTTACGACCAAGACAATAGCGGCATTCCGAATACCAGGACCTGATAGCCCACCACCGATAAGATGAGTGGAATGGCTAGAAAGTCTTAACAATGAGACAATAGTCTCAGTAATGCCTCCTAGGATGACAGAATATTGGCGCGGGCTATACGATGTCTTGGAAGACAACGAGCAGGAAGACCTACCTGAGACAACCAGAGGAAGCGAGATGGAAGATGAACGCGACACCTTACAAACAGTCAATGAAATGATCGGAACGTTCCGAGCACACATGATAGCAGCATACCAGAAAGAACCAATTTGGAAAAAGGTAAATGAGAGTATGGACTCCACAGGAGACTTGTCCTCCTACAAGGTTGCAAACGGAATGCTATATGCAAAAACCAGATACGGGGAAGACTGCCTGTATATCCCAAAAGGCCATGCATACAGAAATACGACATTAAGAGAATATGTCATTAGCAAAATCCACAATAAAGGCTACCACAGTGTTGAACGAAACTTATGGTACGCAACGGAGTACCTATTTTGGCCTGAAATGGGGAAGAACTTTAGAGCGTATGTAACCCAGTGCCACACATGCCAGATAAATAAGGAGCCTACAAAATTGCGCAAAGGAAAGGCTCAGACAATTACCCTGCCGTTGAAAATCTTCGAATCAATAGCCATTGACTTTGCGGGACTCTTCCACAATTCATAGGGATACGACACAATCCTGGTTGCGATGGATAGGTTTTCGGGATTCATGTGGCTCATACCTACAACTAAGCAAGTAACAGCAATAAAACCTGGGAACTTCTACGCAACCAAATATTTACACCCCATGGCTGGCCCAACATCTCTAGCAAGCGATGCGGACCCACCATTTGAGTCATATGTGTGGAGACAACAGTGTCGATCATTAGACATTGAGCATATCAAGGCGGCGCCAGGCCATCATGAAACAAATGGACAAGTCAAAAGAAAGATTTGAGAATTGAAGACAGCTCTCCAAAACCTAGTCAACGTAAGACAAAACAATTGGTTTGATACCATACTAGAAATAGCAGCATACCTGAATGCAGGATGGTCAGAAACTCTTGGTATGTCACTATATAAGGCTATTTTTGGAAAGAATTACCCACTACTTCCCCTAGTGAACTTCAAGAACTCTGCAGTCCCGGCTGCCGACAAATTGTTAAACAGGCACCAAGCAATCCGGAACACGGCATTCAATGCAATTAAATTGTCATGCTGTAGAAGCACGAGAACGGCAGCAAAACAATGCAGACACCATACAGCGATAGGAAAGGGTAATCTGTTACTGGTATACGGAAGTTTATGCGTAATGGAGTCGGGACATAGCAAGAAATTGCAACCGCGCTGGCATGGACCATTCAAGATAATCGCATACGATGAGCATAGACAAAATTACACGGTAGAAATGGATGGCAGAATGTACAGAAACCGAGAAGCGACATTCCATGCATCTACCATGAAAAGATGCCTCGCTAACGATGATATTTCCTTCCCTGCAAGGAGCCATGCAAAACCACCCCCGATCGTGGTTAACCAGAAGGAGGAATGGGAAGTGGAGACAATATAAGACCATCGAAGACGGTATGACCATGAGTAATTTCTAGTGAAATGAATGGGGTATCCGGAAACAGAGAATAGCTGGGAACCCCTTGAAGGATTGGAAAATGCAATGGAATTGTAAAATCAATGGTGGGAAGACAACAAGCCAGAGAACTAGTTACCCCCTACGATAAACCATATGATGGTGGCATGGAGCCCAACCCTGCCAAAAATCCAACACCTGCGCCCGGACATAGACCAAGGGATACAGGATGGATTCTGGTCAGCCCACTTTGAGAGCGAGTTTGAAAGCAGCAAAGACGAATATCGGGTAATGGAAGATGAAGCAGCATACCTAGCCCCGCTGGCCGAGGCTGAGTACTGGCAATAGCGAAAGGAAAAAACACACCATCCAACAGCCTTACGATGTCAAACTATGAGCAAGTACCTTGGAGACTACGCCATCAGCTAATGGGACTGTTGGTGAACTGTGATATTATCCCTAGACGATACCTTACACACCGGCTATTTGTACATATCTGCAACAAATGCTTAGAAATAACAACAGAATCAACTGGATGAATGTGGGGAGGAACAGTGTCAGATGTTTTCCACTTCGGTAGCGGGTGCTACCTGAGCACAGAAAAACGTGATGGTTGCATGGAGACAGAAGAAACCGAAATTAAGCAGCACCCTCCTTCCCCTGAAGACCTAAACGAGGCTGACACCTAAGCAAGGCCAACACCTAAGCGAGGTCACCACCGAAACATAAATACCATCCACCATCCCTCTAACCCACTGAAGAAAACAGACCACACTACCAGACCTCCAAACCTTGACCCTCTTACAAACCTTATCCTTACGCGAAAGAAACAAAATGTCAAACTACGAAGATATCAGCATAAAGGGACGAGACCTCATTTTGGGATACCTACTATACCGAGAGATCATCCCACTAAGCGCATACTGGAAAATATTCTACATTGATCACTGCGAGAATTGCGGATGAATCGATGTCGAGACGGAGGAATGGGAGGACCGGATAGTACAGAACTTTGTAGACCTGCCACACTGCTGGGAGTCAGGTTGCTTTGTGCGCAGAGCGCCATGTGGGGAGTATTTAGAAAGATGGTTGGAAGGTGCGGAATGGATGTTGCAGGACGACAT
This sequence comes from Tuber magnatum, assembly GCA_003182015.1. NCBI lineage: Eukaryota > Fungi > Ascomycota > Pezizomycetes > Pezizales > Tuberaceae > Tuber > Tuber magnatum. The sequence continues at coordinate 332,417 of PYWC01000102.1, forward strand.
GAGATTGTTGCAGGATAGCGATGACGATGAGGACGGGTCCTAAGCGGACTTTCAGGAGAATAGCGGATTTACCGGCTATTAGGATTTCATTAGGTTGTTTTATTTGGTGAAATTGTTATTTTATTTTGGGAGTGTAACTGGTACGGGTACTAGGTTGTTTTATGTTTGGTTTCACGGTATCGTTTTGACACTTATATTGTTTCGTGTGCTATCAGTTGATACATACAATGTTTTATGTTTGGTTTTACAGTATCGTTTGATACTTGTATTGTTTCGTGTGCTATTGGTTGATATACACATTGTTTTATATTTGGTTTCACAGTATCGTTTGATACTTGTATTGTTTCATGTGCTATCGGTTGATACACACATTGTTTTATGTTTGGTTTTACAGTATCGTTTGATACTTGTATTGTTTCATGTGCTATCGGTTGATACACACATTGTTTTATGTTTGGTTTCACGGTATCGTTTGATACTTGAATTGTTTTACGTGCTATCGGTTGATACACACCTTGTTTTGCAATATCGCTCATACTGGAGATAAGCGATATGCTGTATTTAAAGACTGCTGATTTCCGTGATGGAAACAGCAGACTTCGACTAACAGTATTCTTAATATACTTAGTTGAACAGTTACTTCTTTGATCTCCTATTACACTCCGTTCGAAGCCTCCTTTAGCAAGCAGCGCTTGCTTCTTGTTGATCAAGAAGCCTTCTGCTCCTATCGTACCGCCACGTGACTAGGGCCTGGCCTGAACATATTACATGTTCTTACAGATCTTTATCTTTTCCTCTCTACTCTTTAAGCCTCAATCCTATACTGATTTAGTGCAGCTTTTGCCTTATTAAGAGTCACTAGAATATTTTTCTGAGCTTTTCGTATTGCTGTGGCTTTCTCCTTTTCTACCTTTTCCTTTTTTCTTTGTCTTGCTGCCTCTATTGTAATAACATCTCCTTTTTAAATAATACAATAAGAATTCTATTTTTGAACTCGCTGCTCCTAGAAATATGACTAAATCTTACATTATAAATTATGTTGTAGTTGTAGTTCAGTAAGAAGAATTTGGGTTCTATAGGCCCATTATTGAAATAATACCTTCAAGATTGAACTAAAGGTTTCTGCTTAATCAATCCATTCTCCTAAACCGTGCTAAGAATCAAAATAACTACTAGGAAACATGGAAAGATCCAGCTTATCAGCTTTGTCAACCAATACTGTATTTGGACTAACCACTATCTCAGTACTCTGATGAGCCTGAGGATCATTACTTCCTTCTCCCACCCTCTTGCTCTTATTATTGTAAAGTTATATTTGCTTTACTCATGGCAAGATTGCAGTGAAGGCACTGCAACATGTGAAATCTTACTGGCTCAGTTTTTGGGAGCACTTATCATGAGTGCCCAACAGCTTAATAAAAGATTGTAGCTCAATGAAAGAGTACAGCTCAATGATAGATTGTAGCTCAATACAATTGTATGGCTCAACATCATATTATAGCTCAATATTAGTTTGCAGCTCTATACAAGTTTGTACCTTAAAGTTACTTCAATGCTCAATGGCAGTCGATGGTTCAATATAATTTTGTAATTCAATACTATTACTTTAAGATGTCCTTAAAATTCTGCGCATAAGGTATTTTAAAATGAGTTAAAGGTATTGGTAAAACAAAGAAATCTGGTATAAACTCATAAAAAAAAATTATTAAAAATGATAGTTATTGGGATTAAATGCCTAGTAAAACTAGGGGAAATTAATATAATATAGAATATTATCTACAGAAAAATTATAGTTAAACTTATATTAACTTAGCTTTAAGATAGATATAGCTTTAATCTGATATAGAGCCTAGAATGTAAAGTGACTTTGAGCTACAAAATTATATAGAGCTACAAACTGATGTCAAGCTACAATGTAATATTAAGCCACAAAATTGTATTGAGCCACAATCTAACATTGAGCTACAATCTTTCATTGAGCTGTTAGGCACTCAGGATGAGTGCCCCTGAAAACTAAGCCAGTTAAATTTCTGGAGTTGCAGTATCTTAGCTGCAACCTTGACATGAGTACAACTCTAGAATAAGAAACAGAAAACATGCTAGAATCCTTGAAGAAATTCTTAATTGTATATGGCTAAAATGTTTGCTTACAGATTGAGTACAAGGGTAAAAGAAGAAGAGGATAGTATACTCTATATTAAGAGAGTGCAAAGTATGGTGAATTGCCTTATTGTAGTAGTATTTCCAGAACCAAAATCCACCTATATTAAAAGGTTGTAGTACATGAGTAAGGTGAGAGAGAAACTCAAATAGAAGGATGTGATTCTCATAATATTTTATAGTAAAGTCATGCCAGGGGGTGAGATAGCTATTAAGAAGGAAGATATGCCAATGTTTATTGAGGCTAGTATCAACATGCGTGATAAAGTGATCAAGTTAAGTAAGAGCAACACCTTCATTGGTATAGCCAGTTTGTGAAACTGTGATAACTTCAGCTCCTGTCAGGTTATCATGAATCTAGTTTTCCATAATCCTCTGCCCTAGACAGATAACAACAGGTAGAGGTAGGGGACTTCTATTTGCATATATGATCTTGATAATTGTAACAGACTTGCAATTCTCAGGACTGGCAGTATAGAGTACTATTAGGTCTTTAGAAACAACTATAATCTCTCTTGTAGGACATCTGATTGTGAGACCTGACTTATTCATATTGTATATATATTTTGATCTTATTATATAGTACTTTGAGAGAGTATCTTGATACTACTCAAAAAAGCTTTTCAGATTTTTCTCACTATATGATGCAACTCATGCCTGTACAATCAGCTTCACCTTAATAGTATGAAGGTCTAGATTCTTCTTAAACCATTTGTGCGACAAACTCTATGATAGTGGATTGCACTTCTCCTGTTGTCTTAGGTAGCAGATTGCTGCATAGATCATAGATGGAGTAGCACTGAATCCTATCTCCACCTGCTCCAAATACTACAGCCACTAGACAAAAGTCTGAGTGATGCTGAGTCAGGAGTGACTCAGCAAGGATATGAAAGTAGGGCATGTAGATATCAACAATATGATATACACCAAAATGCCATTCGAAAAGAATTCCATTTCACACTACAAGCCAAAAACAGCCTGCTGGGAGATGATGGATGTAGAAAAAGGCATGATAATTGCCTTTTTCCATATCTTCAAAAAGATATCGGTGGTTGCCATGCTGGTCAACTATCCATGATCTACTGTATACAACTTTCTTGCCTGAGCATGTGACCGAGGCTATATATATATAGAAAATACCCAATACTCCAGTAGGCCAATTATTCTAAGCCAGCATGAGCAGCAAGCAATAGTTCAGGCTGTCCAAAAAGACCGAGACATGATGAGGCTGGAGCTGTAAAATCATCATGCCCTTCATGTTTCAATTTGCACTATCGACAATGTTCTTTGGGAAGCCAATTTTAAAAAGTAGCTTGCCCAACCACATCCTCACTTGACTGCCACCCATGTGAAAAAAAAGAATAGATTGGGTACTTGCCTGAAAGGATTGGATGGCCAAGGACTTTCACAATATTGTGTACAGCAATGAGTGCTCTGTGCGCAAGTCAGTTAATCCAGCACCAAAATGGGTTTTTGGAACTCTGGAAGAGAAGTGGCTCACTAACTGCATCAAGCTATGAGGAAAAACAAATGAGGTGGGGTTGATGGTGTGGGGGTGTTTTTGGGGAGGTCACTAGAGGCCCTTGGTCCCAATTTTGGAGAGTAAAGTGGACTGGTGGGTTTATATTAGCCTATTGGATAGGCATCTTTCATCAGTTATGTAGGAGGTTAAGCAGGAGCTGGAAGATGCACTATTCCAGCAGGACAATGCACAAGTGCATATGGCACATGACACATGCCAGTGGTTTGAGAACAATGGGGTCAATCTTGAAGCACATTCTCCATTATCCTCCGATCTGAATCCTATTAAACACTTATGGGTTGAGTTGAAGTGCCGGCTTTACATTCAGTATCCAGATATCTTGGATACCCGCGGTGGGCCTGACTGAATTTGGCAGCCGCTGGCTGAAGTATTATCCCTTATATAGGCCATGATTTCTAACTTCTTCTTCAAAAAGCTCTGGTACTCAATACCTTCCAGAGTCTCTGCCGTCATTGATGCCAAAGGCTGGTACACTTAATATTAGCCCCTGGCCAGTATTTCCTTTTTTATTTCTCTATTATAATTTCTAATTTCTAATTTCTAATTCTTAATTTCTAATTTCTAATTCTTAATATTTAATTTTTAATATTAATTATTTTATCTGATGTTTCCCTACTTTGTTTCAGGATAGCTAGCGGGAGGGTGTGGGCGGTATTACGCAATTGGGTGGAGCACAGACTGTCTCACATCACACTATTACCAAGACTTTTGTCTAGTGGCTGTAGTTAAAAACTGTCTGCTCTTAGACCTCAGTTAGAACCAGATTATTTCCCCCATGCCGATTAAAGGTACCCTGTAAATTCCATTCCTAGTGATGTTTCCGAAGTTGGTGCACTCAAATAAAGGATAGCTTAATATTGAACTTTTGTACTATTGTACTAGCTGTTTTACCTGGCTCTTTGTTAAGCCATTTGATCACTTAATCTAAATACTACTTTGTTTCAAGCTTCTCAAAGGACTCTGATATTGAAATTGTAGAATGGGAGGATTCTTAAAGTCTTGTAAAATTTTCAAAAATATGGAAATAGAGTATTATTTATAAAGTATATATAATACATTTGGCAAATAGAACTACAATTAATTATATTCAGAAAATAGAATAGGTAGTTTCATGAATAGAATTATGTTTGAGTATCTCCATAGAATATATTGTGTGTTTTGAAAATAAATCTGCTATGGGTAGCTATTAAATTTAAATATGTTAAAAAAACAAAATTAGATTTTTTATGGGGCGTCACACTTGCTTCCACCGACTATTACACGCCACTGCAGAAAGAACGTTTCGAGCACCAGCTGTCATATTCATAGTCTCATGACGAGTGATGGCAAGTGAGCACCAATGTCTATAGGACCTCACCCCACCGCTCTCCTCGAGGGTATGTATATTCCTGCAATAGTGGTATTCTAGGGGGTATATACTTAGCACACTTATCAAGTAATGTTAGTGCGAGTAGTACCGTATAACGCTTTCCTAGATTTCCCTCCTCCTAGCATGAGTCCCTAGCGACAAGAAGCATATTCGAGAAAGGGGTGGGTGACGGGCCGGAGAGAGTAGGTGGGGGGCCTCTGACACCCTGGAAGCCGAAGCAATTCAAATCAAGCACACCTCAATGGTGTGGGCTCTTTGGGACTCCGGGGGAGCGGGAGGTGAATTGACCCCCCTATAGCTGGACTTGAACCTCCGGCCTGGCAGGACCGGTTCTCTGGCGATACGGAGAGGTCGCAGGTCACTTTCCTTCGTGTTCTGCACCAGGCCAGAGATACTTGTTGCGTTTCTACTTTTGTTCGTCCTTCCCCTCCCCTCCCCTTTCCTTTCATTCTGCCTAGCTTGCTAGGAATCCATTGTTACCGGGCCACGGGGTTTAGGACAAATGGAAAGGCTGATCTGACTAGATCAGCTGTCAGGTCACCAGATCGTCCTTTTTGGTGAGTGGCACGGCACTCGATTGTCGCTAAACTCGAGCGAACTCCCAATCACTGCCAAGGGCTAGAATCTGTGCTTTGCTATTTTTACTATCGCGTCTAGTAAGCTTATAAGATATTCCTTTGGGTTACCGTTGCTATGTTCCTCGTAGATTGTGCTTAGCTTTGAGTGGGCTCGCGGCTGCACTCGGGGGTTTATGGACAATCCACACTACCGAAGACCACCTACCTCGAGAGTTTGAAAAAGGGTTTAATTTCCCAGTGCCGGGGGCAAAAACATGACCATCCCGTCTGGGTAACACTGCTGCACCCGAACTTCGGCTCCCATTACCGTTATGCCATCAACGGCTTACTTAATTCCCGGCAATCACTGCCAAGAACGCCCACACTGAATAGACCAAGATTTCAGGGCTCCGTGTCTCAAAAATCTCCTTCCATCACCAACCACCACTAGCTACTACCGCCCATACAGACCCCGGTTTTCACAATGATAGACGCAAAAGAAGGTAACCTTTCAAACCCCTCTCCAGAGGGCAATTGCTAATAATCCCCGAGTTGCAAAACACAACACCTCCTCAAGCTGCTGGGTAATAATCCACAATACAGTCTATGACGTAACCGACTTCCTCTCCTCTCATCCAGGCGGCACAAAGGCCATCCTATCCCTCGCCGGGCAGGACGCAACAGAAGAATACGACCCCATACACCCCCCCGGCACTCTCGAGGAGTCCTTGGAAGGGTCGCAAATCCTTGGACCTGTCGATCCGTCCACCATTGCAACCGTCACACCTACACCATCACCAACCTCCGCACCCCGCGAGGGAGACAAGGGGGAAAACGGGATCCCGCCCCTATCGGAGCAATTAAACCTCGACGACTTCGCCATCACAGCTGAGAGGTTGCTCTCGCCGAAGGCGTGGGCGTACTACTCCTCCGCTAGCGACGACCTATTGACGAAGAAGCACAACAGCATAGCGTACCAGCAGATCCTGCTCCGCCCGCGAATATTCAGGGATGTCCGCAACGTGGATACCCGAACAACAATGTGCTCCTCCCCCGTCGCCTTTCCGGTCTTTGTTGCGCCGGCAGCGTTGGCGAGACTGGCGCACCCGTCCGGCGAAGCCGGCATCGCGGAAGCATGCGGGAGAGAGGGTGTGCTGCAGTGCATTAGCAATAACGCGAGTCTGAAGCCCGAGCAGATTATGACTGGCCGAGTGAGCGACAAGCAACCCACTTGGTTCCAATTGTACGTTAAAGAGGAGCGAGGGAAGAGCGAGGCGCTGCTGGAGCGGGTGGATGCGTTGGGCTTCACAGCTGTGGTGTTGACGCTTGACGCGCCCACCCCGGGAAAGAGGGAGGCGGACGAAAGGGTCAAGGGCGCTGGGAGCGCGTCGAGCGCTACGTCCGGCGAGGGGGTGCAGGGGAAAAGTGGAAGTAGAGGACTCGGAAAGGCACTCTTCGCGGGCACTACGCCGTCACTGACATGGGAGGATATAAAGTGGCTGAGGAAACATACCAGATTGCCGATAATTCTGAAGGGTCTGCAGACGCATGAGGATGCTGCTATGGCTGCTAGGAAGGAGGTTCTCGAGCTTGGCGTTACCGGGATAATACTATCTAATCATGGTGGACGGGCGGCAGATACTGCTCCTCCCCCCGTATATGTGCTCATGGAGATTCGGAAGTATGCTCCCGAAGTGTTCGACAGGCTCGAGGTGTATGTTGATGGCGGGATCCGCCGTGGGACGGATGTTGTCAAGGCCCTCTGTTTGGGTGCTAGGGCCGTTGGGATTGGTCGGCCAGCGTTGTTTGGGTTGAGTGGCTATGGGGTTGATGGGGTTCGCCGGGTATTGGCTATACTCCGACAAGAGATTGAGACTACTATGAGGCTACTCGGGGTCTGCTCCGTGGGGGAGTTGGGATTGGGACACGTAAGTGATTTGCCGTGATGCTTTCCCGGGGGGAGCAGTGCTGACCGGCGATGGTGGTGATTGCAGATCAATACTAGAGCATTGGACGGGCTAATTTACCAGGAGCAGTCGGGCGGAGTAATTGGGGCGAAGTTGTAACTTGTAGACTTTTCTTCTCTTTTTTCTCTTCTTTTCTTTTGGCCGAACTTTTGGGGATTGGAGGGTTTGGAGTGTTGTCGATATGGTGCCGGTAGAAACAGACGAGGGCACCTCGAGTCGCTTCCATAGCGTAGTTATTTTTTTGTTAAATCCTTTAATTGTTTCACGGGTACAACTTCTGTATACAACCACTAGGTTACGACATAAAAACCCAGTCGCTTCCATAGCGTTAGACCACTGCATGTATAATGGACACCCGGGGGGGGGGAGCTTGGGAAGGCTAGATTTAGAGCCCATGAAGTAAAAAGCGAAAATGATGGAATTTCAATAGCAATAAACTTGAACGTCTTTGTCCTCTTGTAGAGGTTTATCAATTGGCCCCAGTATACCGGTAGTATAGTATAGGTAAGTAGCAAAGGTCTTGAATTCCATAAGTTATCATATCATATCATACGAGGGACACAAGTTCCCCGATCCTGGGCCTCAAAAAAAACCTGAGCCCCACCAGGTGTTGGGGCTACTATTATACCGGTACATAGGTGGGGTATCATATCATAGCCCGGCCCTTAGGGTTAGTCCGAATGGTTCTTCGGGGTCCAAGCGAAAGCCCGAAGAACTCGACCAACATTCCAACACGCCCAGGTGGAATACACTGCGGTCCGCACGGAAGAAAGCCAACTTATGCAAGTTACAGTATCATACAGTACAAGTTCTCGAGTGCTGTGCGAGCAGTGCAAGTCTGTCTCCATGATCTTGCAAGGCGGGTTAGCCCAGGCATCGGCTGCGGGTTGTCGTCGCCCCCGACATCTCCAAGAGCAAGAGGAGAGGAGGCTTGCACGGATGGACAGAGACCGGTCTTGATTCTCGGCGGTGCGGCTGAGATCAAGGCCAAATGCGGTGGCGGCGCCACTTCCACCTTCTGGAAAGCCTCACTCGTCGGGTGACGTCGGCGTTGATACCAGAAACAGGGATGGTGGGGGGTAGCCGCAGGGATCAGCGGCGGAACGGGTTCATGACTGGCAAGAGAAGAGAGAAGGAGCCAGAAGAGAGAAAGGGAGGAAGGGGGGGACGTCATGAGGGTTCGTGAGCAGAGGATATATCATAGGTAGCCCTCACTTCCCCTATTTCCCTCCTTCCCCCTTTCCTTCCTTCCTTTATCCTTCATTCATCACATCAGGGATACAAGTATCATACTACGGACAATCCTCCTCCTCCTCATTCTCGTATTATACTGCCCTCCACATCAATCACCGCTGCTGATCGCTCTCTCAACATGCCCATCGTACTCGACGATGAGATGCTTATCCCCCCTTCCATGAGGAGGACCAAAAGATACTACGCCACCCCCAATCCGTACGATGATCCCCGCGTCGAGACTACGATAATCGAGTCCCCCTCCATGGCATCGACCACCACCATCGAGCTCCCTCCTCATCGTCCCTTCACTCCTCCACGCTCCCCCGTCGTCGTTCATGAGGACTACTACGCCCCCCTCCCGACCGAGATCGAATGCTCTCGTGGTCGCGAATATGTCATTCATCCGGCCGGTCGATCAGCCGCCTACCACAAGCAGTGGATAGGAGGGGGAGAGGGATTCGGTGGTGAGCTGGATATGGATTGCTCACATGGGCATGGGTATGGCCACGGACGGCACTACTATCGCGCAAGGAGTGTTGGTCCAGTTTTGGACTATGACAGCTATTCCGATGATTACTACCTTGAGGATGGTACTCGTCACGGGATCCGCCATCACCATCACGGGTCACCGCACGGCCATCGTGGCCGTCACGGTCACCGTGTGAAACATTTTTTGGGAGACGGTGCCGGACTCGTTGGTGTCCACAGCCCTCGTGAGCATGGGGGACATGGGGGACATCTTCACCGCCGTTCGTCGTCTAGCAACGGCCACAAAGGCCGACATCTCGCCGAGGCTGCGGGCCTCGCCCTCGGTGCCAAGAAACTTATGAAGCATAGATCTCTTTCTCGTCCCCGCCGGTCCCCTTCCCCCCAGGGCTATCATCACGCACGCCATCTCGCCGAAGCTGGCATCGCTGCCGCGGGGCTTAAACACGCTTTGAACCATCGTCGGTCGCGCTCCCACAGCCTCCATCGACGCCTCAGCTCTGACTCGGAACGGCATCCGGGATGGAACAGGGACGATCACAAGGCCCATCGTCGTGCCAAGCACCTCGCTGAAGCAGGACTCGGTATTGCTGTTGCAGGTGCTGCTAAGGAGTTACACGACCGCCGTAAACACCACCGGTCTTCTTCGCAATCCTCATCGGGTAGGGAACGCAACCATAACGAACGTCACATTGCTTCTACAGCACTAGGCGCCACAGCTGCCGGGCTTGCCCACCATAAGCACGCTCACCACCGTCGCCGTTCCTCTTCCGCTTCGTCCTATTCCTCCAGTTCGGATGATGGGAACAAACACCGCGGGCGCAAGATTGCTGGCGCCGCAGGCCTTGCTGCCAAGGCACTTTACGATCGTCAAAGGAACAGATCTAGGTCCTCTTCAACCTCATCATCGCTCTCGGATGGAGGCGGGCGCCGTCATCGGCATAGGCTCGGGAAAGCGGCACTCGGTGCAGCAGCCACCGCGGGCCTAAAGCACCATCATGACCGTCGTTCCCGCTCCCGCTCTAGCTCCCGCGAACGAAGAAACCATGTCGACGGGCTGAAGAAGGCCGGGTACACCATGGCCGGAGCTCTCGCAGAGAAGCATCGTCGTGAACAGAAACGCGGTAGATCACTTTCTGCCGACGGGCGCCGCTACGACGGGTATCATAATGGTCGCCATGGCGGCCACCATATCATGCACGGCAATCTTAAGCCTGGCCAAGGCTTTGTCGAAAGTGAGAGCATTCATTCATCACCAAGCAGAACCGGAACTCGTTCCCGTTGCGGTAGTCACGGAGGGGGGGTGCTAGGCAAGGGTACGGACCCCTCTACCACAAGAAACATCGGGGAGGCGGTTGCGTATAAGATTGGAGAAGCAGTAGCTGAGGGGCTGAACGGAAGGAGGAGATCGGGCAGCATGGGCCATAGGAGATAAATGTCTGTTTGTATGATTTGATGGTGCACGTTTACGAAAGATTTTCTTTTGCTGTTGCATGTGTGGATATGGCTTTCCCCCCCCCCTCTTTCCTTCAGGCCGGTTAATCGGGGCAGGGCATATACGGGTTAATATAATTTTCTCTATGAAGAGCATTTCCTTTAGCCGCCTCAAGTGAGTTTGTATTTATCTTGTGCGTGATATACATGCAATGGGTCTCATCCCCTTTCACCGAGTTTCGAAACCGATCCCAACCAAAAGATGGGATCGGGTCATCGGGGGATCGAGAGATATGTCGAACCCATGATTCTCCGGAACTGTATTTAACCAAGATATTGTCTGGATCCTAATCGAGTTTGATCTGGCGTATGTACAAGTACGAGTACAGTAAGTCTATATGCTGTACAACTTGGTGCGTCGGATTTCGTATGGCAATGGACGGACGGACTTGGGCGCATAAATCAAGCAAGCAAGCATTTCTCCCCACCTTCTGTACGTACTGCTCCGCATATCTTTCTACATTGCTCTGTTTTCGGTTCCCGGCTCATCGTGCACGACCTCTGACAGTCCGTGAGGGCCAGATGAGGTGGAGGATCGGGGAAAACCCCCCTTTCAGTGGCAAGACCATGAAGAGAGATTCAAAAGATACTAGGCTGGGAACCGCTCCTCCGGGGAAAGCCAGGGAACCGCTGCGCCGTCAATTCGGAGGGAGGCGCTGGGCGCTCTATACTCCCTTGATGATTTGAGTTTCTAGAGACCAGGTTGGTTACACGCGAAGTGGGCTCCTTGCGAAATAAACTCTTGAGAGCTCTGCCCCTTCACGTTCCCCAGGCTTGCCAAAGGTTTTCGAATATTTTTTGAAAGCTATATACTTCTCAAAATCTAGCTATATGATACCTGACTGGGTTTAAGTTCCCTCCCAGCCCTCTCGACTCTGGCCTCCTTCTACTTCCCAGCGCCCGTTTTTGCTCCCTTTTCCCCTGCTGAATTGTTGCCCGTAAGGGGGGGCTGGAGGTGGGTATGTAGGAAATCAGGACAATTAGGATTAGGTGTTAACTGATGCATCATAGCTCTAGTAACAAATCCTATGCCTCCTTGAGAATTTGGGATGTGATGCCGGCAGTTTTTTTTAGCTTGAAAAGTGCTCCGGAGAAGATAAATTTTAGGGCTTATGACCAGGTGAGTGAGAAAGTGTGGGGGAGATGAGAGTGCCAACAGATGAAGTTGGAGGGGGGGAGATTGGTGGAGGCAGATAGAGAGTCTGGGAATTTCAAATCGGAAGTTCCTCGTGCCCGACACGTATGGTAGCAAAGCCCACCACGAGGTGAGCCCTCGAGGCTATCCCCTAACTCTCCACATGGATCTTCACGTTGCGCACTCCACAGTCCTTATATTGGTGCTTCATTTTATTTTATTTCTTTCTTTCTCGCGGAGGTCACGCTGGTGGGGGTCACTGGTTTTTCGGGTGCTCATGATATGCAATGCTGGAAAGATAGACGCCAGCTCGATTTTAGGCTTCCTTTTAACATTCCATCGCCACCCTCTATACTTGCCTATTCCAAAGTATCCGGAATTCTTGGCACGGTTTAAGCCCAGGAACCACCGGGGTTTCCGTATACCTTTGGAATCGGCAGGCAGTTTTCGTGAGGGTTATCCTGGGACTTCGCGGGGTCATCGGAAATGTGCTCGCTGTATGACGGTGGTCTTTTCCCCAGTAATGTGAAATGTTGTGCTTGCTGACTTCAACCGTAGGCCGCCCACGTCTCTCCGTTTTTGAACCATCTACCGAGGTCATACATACTCGAGTATGCGCTCGTATGCAAGGTTTCACTGGGAAATGGCCGGGAAGTGGCGGGTTCGAACCGAAACTGGAGGACCTACCGGACATGGAGAGGGAGTCATCATTATGTGCAGTACCGGTATTCGGTAGCTTCAGATGCCCCCGGAAACCGCAGCTGACGCTGCCAGTTCCATACCCCCTCCTCCTACTTGTATGTTTGATATTGTAGTCATATAACGCATCGAGTAGCAAGCCCTGATGGCCCGGTAATTTGTACAACCCGCCCGAAGCTCCTCGGGGAGCAGCAGAGTTACCGTATGATACCCGAGCGCGGCCTAACTAATCTGGGATCCCCCTTGTCCCCCTTTCTGAAGATCTCCGGCAGCCAACCTACCACGGACCGGTATTATATACGGGGCCTTCCCGAGTAAGACTTTGTAGTCACTCCATTTGTTTCGCGTGAGCAGGGGTCGGAGGGAGGAAAAGCGGAGCACGGGGACGCCGATCCTATGATATGCAGTATCCATATCAAGCAATGGGGCAAACAAGAACCGGTCTAAACTGCGTACGTACGGTACGCGGCAATCAACGTACTTGTGGTGCATCATCCCCTTTGCAAGATTTTTTTGATTTTTCTCAATACAGGTATTGGACTTTATATCAACCCTGTTCTCAACTACCAAGGTGGCAATGGTACTTCCGGAATCGAGTACACTGCCTATATTACGAAAAAAAAAAAAGTATAGAATGGGCCGTATTGTAAATAGTGTTGCACGTCAGGCTAATATCATAGTCTTAATTCTCCATCACAAAAACTCCCGGATGGTGGTGGGGCTTGGGCTCGGAATAAAGTTTTTCCTAATAATTCAGTAGAAACCATCCACTAGTAATTCATGACACCGTGGAAATTGGCCGCATTTAATTCACCGGAAGTTCCAAAATGAATAAGTTATACCCCCACCGTCGTGACACTTCGTCATTATGATACTTCACTAATTCCTCGTGGCAAGGGGGCTTCTAACCCCCGGGCCCATCGACTTGGATCCATCATCACTATCCACTCCTAGACTCCCACCTGAATTAACACCCTGTACTAGGACTCGGATACCACACGGTATAACTACAGTATACTCCGTTGTGTAACGAAAAAAGAGCCGCCGCGAGACCACAGGCAGCCACTCCTATACACGCCTAGATTTGTTCGGACGGGAGTACGGGAGTACTATATCGTAATCTCGTGAAGATCATATCCGCGTTACATCATGGGTACGTGGTGTGACTATCAGGGCTACTCCCCGTGGGTGCATGACGCTGTAATTGTTCACCGGAGTGGGTTTGGTGGCGCCGGGCGTTTGGTTCCCGGTAAGCTTGGGGGTACGGTAAATATCATCATGGATCACTCTTTGCGGGTGAGCGCGTGGGATTTTTTTGCAAATACGGGGGGGTTCGGGGGTGTCAGTGCATGTTGGTCCCCGGGTGCTTTGCTCCCTGGTAGGGGTATAATTTGACGCATATAGCTATGGGTGGATCGAGGTTGTTCCCGAATCCCCTGCAATCGGTAAGGGGTGGTTCGGATTACGGCGGATTGCCGTAAAAACTCTTGGGTCAGAGCTCCTTGCGGAACTATTTCGCTGGGATGTTTGTCTTGGTTCTATCCTGGCTTGCAGCGGCGAAGGAAACCTATTTTGTACTAGTAAATTTTACAATTGGACGTTAGGGATGGTGATGGGGGAATTGTATGACAACGTGAAAGAAATCGAGGTGTGATGGATGAAACGTTAACAGGGCTAATAACCCATGGCCAAGAGAACAGAGGGGTAAAATATATTGAATCCTTAAGCCCATTTTCCCAGTAGTGCCATAAGAGCTAATGAACAACAAAAACGTCAGCGTCGGTCCATATTGCAGAGTTTTGTGTAGCTGAGTGATAACCCACCTGCTCCCAACGTCATAAACACGAATGCGACCATAACATAAGAAATCTTTGCACGCTTCAGAGTCTTGCTAAACAAAAACTCGTGCGCCATCAGTTCCACCAGCCCCGTGTAGAGCAGGATACCAGCAGAAATGGCGTCGAAGATCCCGTTCAACATCAAGGCTGTCCGACTGGCGGGGTCCAAGGTCGACCGGGCCCCCAACCCAATCCCGATAGCAAGAGGAGTAGTAATCCCATAGGCCATTCCCATAGCGTATGGAATCCACTTATTCGGGAATGGCACGGTCGAAAGCCTAGCCCCCAGCCCTAAACCTTCAAAGGTCTGGTGGAAAACAAGCACAATGTACAATGTGATGAACTCCTCTCCTGAAACCGCGAGTGTAAGCCCGATGAAGATTGAGTGAAAGATTATCCCGAATTCTAGGATGAAGAGGGAAATCATTTGAGCTGCGTAGTTCTCCTTCATGATTTCCAAATCCGCGCAGTTGAGCATCTCTGGGTCGGCGATGCCGGCGGAAGGGGAGTCGCTGCAATGCTCTTTTCCCTGTTCGGAGGGGGTATTATCCATATCGTAGCCAAGATGGCTGGTTGAGAAGGTTGCGAAGCGCGTGGCTAGTAGTTCCACGAAGAACACAGCAAAGACGGACATTAGCGCTATACCCTGTGCCCATGGGTATTCCGTGATTGGGCCCCTGAGACATGGGTCGGTGAGGGCCTCGTTGGCGGGTGTGAGGAGCTGTTCAGTTCGCTTGTTAGTTTGTTAAGCCTTTGGGCGATTTTTTTTAAAAAAAACTAACGTGAATGAATGCGGTGCAGATGATGACGCCCGAGCCAAAGTACTTTGCAAACATCATTGCCCATTCTGGGATTTTCAACCGTGGATGGTTCCTCCCAGCGATTGGGAATAACGCGCCTATTGTGGAAAAACATATTAGCAGGTTTCCTTCCTTCCCATATTTTTCCTTTCTCCCCTCCAAAGGGCGATCCAGGGGACAGGAAACAAACCAAGCGTAGACCCAACCAAGATAACAAAGACGGCAGAAATCCTCAATCCCATCCTCCCATCATATTCATTCCCACCTCCACATTTTGGTGCTGATTCTTCCGCTTCACCAACCTCACCGTCCACAACCTGGCGCAATGCCAAACCGGTCAACTCCACGGCAGCGGCAAGGGTCATTTCTCTTTCTCTTTGGGGAAGGAATGCTTGGTTTGGGCTTGTTTCTTTGTATCTTGCAGAACGCTTTAGATTGTCGAGTGAGACCGTGTGATTGATGGGTATTTATCTGCAAAGAAAATGGACAGTGAGTTTGGTGATAAGTTAGTGTCAATTCGTGGCCAGGCGAAGGGAAATGAAAGCAGTTCCTGGGCTCGTCATTCATACAAGCACGGATGGGTTTTTCTTGGAGGAAGAAGAAGGAGGGTGGGTGGGTTTTGGGTAATAGATAAGTTTGAAAAAAAGTAAAGAAAAAACCACATAATAATATTATTATTTAAAAAATAAAAGAATGCTGTGTGAGTGAGGGCATAGGTATTATTATATGGTGCTGGGGATCTGAAACCGACCCTCCCTGGAGCGAAAACCAACAACAAACGCTCCGCAATGACAAGTTTTTTTTTTTTTTTGAGAAAGGAACTCCATAGAACTACCCAGGGTCAGCTCTCCTCCAGTCCTATCCACTCTAATCTTTTATTATGTGGGTACTATTATAGCTGGGAACAGCGAGGTAGGCATTTTTGAGCTGAAGAACATATGGTGCGTACAAGTTTATGCCAAGACACTAAATTTGGTATGTATCATATGATATCAACTGTGCAAACAAAGGGAAACAGGAGAGTTGGTTTTAGGTGTCCAGCGCTCTGGGTAGGTAGGATAGGCTGAAGGCAGTGGATGCCGGTAGACGGTGGGGTGGGATGTCGTGGTGGTGTATGGGGGCACCTTGGCGGGTAACACAATCCTGGAGTGGGATGGTAACCACCAAGGTGTTCGTAGCAGATACGGATCGAGCCGCCGCACTACCGGTGCTTCACCCCCCCCCCCACACAAAAACCGCCCTCGAATACCGGTATGGCACAGCGCAGGCACAGCGTTCGTTTTGGAGGCCAATTGTTACAAGTATCATACAATTCCGTGACCACGGCCACTGGGTTTTACCCTTCAATAGGCAAATCATCCCAAGGGTATTGGTCGTTATCGTGAGTTTTGCGCGAACATTCAGTCTGTTTCAGGGTCACAGAAGCTCAACAGTAACGCCCATCAAGTCCCGTCTCTTGGCGTGGGATGTCTGCAGTTGAGGGACCCTTTGTGCCCTTGTCCTTTATGATATATTTATCTGACATTTTCTCATCATGGATGAAAAACAAAGCAGCAGTTGCATGCTTGGGGCGCATGTTACCAAGTACTAGACAGGGAGCGGAGTTGAATTCTATCCTAGAATACAGGCCCTCCCCCTTCAAAGCTCAAAGAAATGTAAGTCCGTGACACCATCGCGGTCTCCAATTGGCTTGATTCCGCCCCAAGGGATCATTGATTCGAAATTTACAAGCTTTCGGGGGGGAAATTGTAGGTGTATGTATCGCTTGAAGGGGGGTGGCAGTGGGCTAGTGCTGCACGCACACTCGTAGGCAAACAAACGAGTGTCTCTTGGGGAGCCGGGAGGACGCTGCTGCAGACGGAATACCGGTATTGCTTACCGGTGATATTGTGCTCGTGTGATGATCGCTAGCTATTATGGGGATCAATAACCCTCCCGTTGATTGGCTCCGAAATCACCCACAGTATTACGGAATTTATAGTAGGAGTACGAGCATACGCCAAATCCTCGCTAGTCGTGCGAATCACTTTCTGGGCGATCCGAGGAATTGCCGCCCATGAAACCGTGACTTGCTTGGGCCCCCGCCAATCTCGGGACTGTGGGCAAAACCGGTGTCATCGGTGTCCCCCGCAGTGATTGGTTCCTCCGCGGCCTTGATTCAACATCTTGGATTAGCCTGGGGAGTGGCATTCATACAAGCACAGCGTAGCGCCATGTTCAGATTTCTTTTCTTTCGGTTCCAGCTGTGGAGGAGGCATTACGAGGTAGTACCGGTGTTTGGACTATCGTAGTATTTATTTATTGTGGGCGCTGGGGGGTTTAACTGGTTTTACCTGTATATGCGCCGGATCAGTGCGACTAGGATAAATGAATTATATAGAATCGGCGTATTCGCTTCTTACGACAAACCGCATGATACCGCCATCGGCTTGGAAGGTCATACTCGAGTAACTATATCGGGTCGGCCGGCATGACTGGGGTTAAGCCTTTTTCAGGTTTCTTTTTTTTTTTTTTTTGGCAGGGATTCTTTCACGAGTGGCAGGATGGAAAACACCCAAACCACGAGACGATAAGAGGGTTTATTCTGATATCATATGTGGCTTTCTGGGCCTCGAGCTGTACCGGCGAGCATATTTCCTCCTCATTCGAATTCCCATTCGAGTGATGTATGGTGATCTATAATGCCTTATAAGTGGAGTGAATGGCCAGAGACTGGGGAAGGGTAGACTGATTGAGCCGTTTTGGTGTTTTCCGTATGGTTGGTTGGTTTATAGAGCAGTGAGCATAGCTCGTTGGCGCAACGCCAAGTGTGACTACAACATCGACTACCATGGTGGAATTTGTCCTTTCTACAAAGTAGTGTAGAGAGCTGTTGGAATAGGAGAAAATCTCCACGGAAATCAGGAGGATATAAGTGAATGAAAGAGTATATAATGGGCAAATGGGATTTCAAGGTTTCCCTGGAGGCATAGTCATAACGGCTCGTGGCCAGACCGAGGGTGGGAGTGATGGTACCGGGTGTGATCAGTTGTGAACGGTCCGGGATGTAATTCCGTGCTCTATCAACGGTTGTGAATCCCCTTCAGATGCTGGCTACTTGTAAGATATTTTGAATTGATAAACCTTTTCTGGGAGTGCCTAGCGTGCAGGACAGGCTGCTTCGGTGTATGCTCGGACTAGGCCTAAGCGCATTGCCGGCGCCGTACGAGTTGGCGGTAACCCTTTTATTGCAGAAATTTTTAATACCTATGATACGGTATTACTGTTCTACCCCCCGGTACTAACCTAGGGGTCTGCTCAAGTCTAGACTAAACTTTACATTTAACTCAATTCTGCACCAGATGGATCGTCGGAATCACCAAACTATCTGTCCCAAGGAATCACATGATATGATCGTGATATCCGATACTGGTATTACTGCTTTGCGCTCACGTTCGGTGCTCAGGTGTGAGGTGGTGGCGATCGTGCAAGGTACCGGTACTTGAGCGGCGGTCGTGTACGGTTTCGACTCTGGGTAGCGGTACACGATGCCCATCCACTCTCGGTATCTATTTTCAACGCTTGAAACACCTTGGGGGAGAGTGCAAAGACTCGGGGTAATTGATCATAATTTACTTGAACCATTTGGGGTAACTTTTACTACCGGTATGGGGGGCCTCGCCACGCCAGCTCAGCGCGGTTGAGACAGGGTTTGTGATTCTTGGATCGCAAATTGGAACAGCGAACTACGGTACTATGATAGTAATACTAGTACGATACTGTACCGGCTCTGGGAGTGGTTTGCAAGTTGGTTTGATGGTTCGGTCGTGATAGCACTGATGTGCGTGGTAGAGAGAGGATGGGAACTTGATGTATTTCCTAGCTGCGAACGCCGCTACCTAAGTGAATACATGACTGCCAAGCCGTAACGCCCACTGTGCTCTCCAACCCTAACGTCCGTCCATGAGGCTAACCCCAGTACTACATGCTAACAGGTCGGTACTCGTGATTTCGAGCTCAATAGAACAAGAAAGGTGCAAGCACTAGCGTTGGAAAATTTTCGGGCTAACAGTATCCCGCACCTTAGAATCCCACTAACCCCCCGCCCTTCTCTTGGCTGTATCACTCTTTTGGCTGCGTTTTGAAAAGCCAGCAGCGAGATTACATCGTGAGCTAAGAAGCCCTACTATGCACTGTGGAGCACCTATTCGAACTGTGGCGCGGATCCGGGATCAGGACCGGTGAAGTGAGACTCCCTTATGGTTGATTTTGTTCGTGGAGCCTTCCGGGCTCACCTTTTTCGAGTTTTTAATCTTCGGTCTCACTTTCCCTCCTGCCTTCCTAAAATTTTACTAGTCACAATAACACATTAGTATCATACCATCAATTAGGCCTTACATTATACTCTATTTTACTATCAGCTTGCACCCGCACTGTTCGCAAACGGTATGGAAATATTCTTGCGATAAGGGCTCCGTGCAACCAAATCCTATGCACTCTCACCTATGAGCTCTCCCGAGCCCTCTCCTTTCCACCTTATGACAAAGCGCAGCACCCCCCCTCGACTGGGCACCTAGTGTGGCACTTAAAGTTTCGTTAGTCGCAAATCTACATACGGTAAATCTATGTGTACCGCCTTGCTGACATATATATTATTTCTTCAACCACTTTCATGCGGTAAAACCTTCCCAGTGGATGAGAGGTCTGGAATTCTTTCATGGCTAGTGCATCTCCTGTACAAACCACAAAAAAAAGCACTGAGATGTACCCGCCCACTCGGCGCTGTTGGGTCTTGCTTTTGCGAATGCCTGAGCTTTGAGCATGGTGGGTTAATAGCTCTGATCGTATGAATGTTATTATGTTTTATTCCAGGGCCTCAGGAACTTGGAAGACCTCCGAGTGGAGGATTTGCGGTGTTCTCTCGTCATCAGAATTGTAGGTAATCGAACCACCTTACGATATTTCTTCAGTCATTGACGCTAGAGAGCAAGTGAATAAAGTATATAAGTTAGCTATTTGTGGTGTGACTTTCCCCACCGGAGCCAGGATCCAGTCAATGTGTTACGATAGCTACCTCGTAATAGAACAAAACCCTCGGCCGTCCCTCTGGGTGGCTGAATTCCTCACTGAGCCTAGAAAATTTATTTCATCACCTCAGCAGGCCTCCATGTGTATTGGCGCAGTGGACAGGTTTTTTTCGGGCCTGCCTTGAGCCTTGTGAGCACTAAAGTTAGTGGATGCGTGGTATGATATAACTCGTTCTCACGTTGAGGGAATCTCCCCTCCGGGCTCAATATAAGCAAATCACAGAAAATCACTCTGAGTACCGCGAACATCCCGGATCTTGGCATTCTAAATGACCCCCCGCATATCCACCGAAGCCGGGGCCAGAAGTTGTGGTGTAGCTCTTGAAGGGAGCGTCGCTGGTGCCCTTCCTGAAGTATCTCATGCCGGCGGGGAATTTGACTTCTTGCGGGGGGGCCTGGGGAATGCCCTCCTGGTGTTGTTGCTGCCAAAGCGATATTTTGTTTCCTGGTTTGCGGATTTGTTAAAGTCACCAGCTTCGGTTCCTTCGTCCCAGGATCTTTGAATCGCGTGTTAAATATTTTGTGTGACTAGGGTAATGAGTGGAGGGGACCCACCGCTGAGCTCCCTTACAGCCGCACTCTTCACTAAAAGGGACTTCATAGGGCGTGTAAAAGCAGTCTGTGCCACGGGAGGAAGTTGGCCTGTTTCCCACGTGATGTGCTAGCAAATCTTTTATCTCATTCAGAGACTTTCTATTATACTAGAGATAGATCACACAGAAATATCCAAAAAATGGCGCCGAATAAAAAACCCAAGAAGTTGGTCAAAGGGGGCTGTGCGAGTACTTCCCAAATAGCAATGCCTCCGTCCACCATCCCCATAAACCTCTATGATAGTAGCTATCATACTCACAATAATGGGCCTCTGAACCCAAATTCAGGTTTCCATAGGATCGAACATTCGGACCGATTTTTTCCTTTTGCGATTTATTGCGATAGCGGTTGCTTGATTGCGTGTGGTTGTATTGTGATATGATAGGTTTGGTTGAGGCAGAGGGCCTGCGGGGCTTAGAGTGGAAGCGGACTTTACGATTCAGGAAGTAAATTAGCATCCGGGAACCTTCCAGTGGGGAATACGTTTTAACTCACGGGTTTCGAGCTAGTATACCGGTATCTTAACGGAACTGGTACAAGGGTGGAAGCTTTGGTGATAAGAAGGATTGGGCTGGTCAATATTGTACAAGAGTTTTCCCAATTTTCCGTATTATCCAATAGAATCTGATAAAACATCAAAATTTCCCCCGTGGCCCTGAGATCGATACACAATTGCGCAAGAATAGCATCGGTCTAACGGACAAGCTGCAGGGTTTGGCAAAAACACAAAAAACACCATCCCAAGAGAAGATAATGTAAAGAGTAAAGCCCAATTTAACTAAAAAAAGTCAAAGGTTTGAGACAGACTGCTCAGATATGAACAAACTATATAATAACAGGAAAATTTTGGTATTCATAAGATGGTAGACAGGACAAGAATACCTAGAATTAGAAATTCCTACTATATTATTCAAACAACTCCAAGTACAAGTGCTATATAGCAACCCCTTTGACAATAGAGGTAGCATACTAAGAGATAGGGAAATTGTAATAGAAAGGTGTAGGAAAGATGAGAGACAAAATAGTATGATGGTAGAATGTAAGAAATTAGATAGAAAATAGTTTTTTATAGAAGACAAAACAGAGTGCTGAGAATGCGGAAAGAGCTACCATGGAGAAAGCTGTAGGAAATTAGGAGTATCAGTACTAGAGTGGCATTTGAGACAAAAGCCACCCCAGATTGTAAAAAGACTACAATAAAAATGTTTTGGAAGGAGTTAAAGGGGAGATAGTGGAATTATAATGAGTGAGATGGGAATGCACATTTGTTCTGATAAGTAGAGTGTTACAGGTTAGAAAGATTGGATTTTGAAAATTGTAATATCATATATTATTTAGCATGGGCAGATGGGATCATATGGTCAAGCATTAAAGGATGAAGAGAAATTGTTTGAATAATTTGATTAAGAAATCAGGATTGAATAGAGATTAGATTGTTGGGATTTTGTTTTGTTTTAGTTTTTTTTTTTTGTATTTGTATTGGATTGACTTGTCTCTTGGAACACAATGCTATAGGATAGAAAGCTTAGATTGGAATGCTTCCTGGTAGTTTGGCTACTGAATATATTTATATTATTCAAGTTAATATATTTTGATATTCTAGGAGTGAGCTGTGAAATACAGAATCAAGGAACATGATGTTTTATTTTTGTTTTGGGGGGACAAGCGAGGGTTGTATGAACCAATGAGAGTACTGGAGCAATATATTCATTTCACATCTATTGCTTTATATGAGATGGGATTTTAGTTTAGATGAGGGAATAAATAGTAGTAATATAAATTACATAAATCTAGAATATTATTCAGAAGCAGAATAGTGGAATTGCACTAAAGTGAAATAGTGTGCTAAGGTAGTTACCCTGCTCAAAAATATCACCAAAGTTCTCAAATCACTCTATGATTGTAATGTGTTCACACCTAGGGTGCTAATCACAGTTCAAGTACAATAGTAACAGGTGGCCTACTTGCTCGGCAAGAGCCAAGAGCTGTGTAGACTAAAGGAGGCTTTGAAGGGGCGTAATAGGAGATCAAGAAGTAACCATTCAACCAAGTATATTGAGAATACTGTCAGTCGAAGTCTGCTATTTCGATCCTGGAATCAGTAGTGTTTAAATACAAGTTCTCACCCATCTCCAGTATGAGCGATAACATAAAACATTCAAAGAATCAAGCGATATCTTTGAAACATAACAAGTATAAAAAGATACTATAAAAAAAAACATAAAACATTCAAAGTATCAAGAGATATCTTTGAAACATAACAAGTATCAAATGATACTATCAAATAAAACATAAAACATTCAAAGTATCAAGTGACATCTTTGAAACATAACAAGTATTAAAGGATACTGCAAAACAAAACATAAAACATAACCTAGTACCCGTACCAGTTAAATTCCCCAAAACAAAACAACTGTTTAACCCAAAACAAAACTAATAATCCTGAAAATCAAAATTCTCAAAGAAATCCTCCTCGCCATAACCTTCCTTCTCAAGGAAATCATCACCCAACATGTAATCAGACAACAAACAAGAAGCGCAAAGTGCTACTTCAACAAAGAAACCACTCTCATACCAGGGCATGTTACAGTAGTTCTGCACTCCGACCTTGTCCTCACAGATCACTTGAACCATCCCACATTCTTCACAATAAGAACAGTAAACTTTAGAGAAATATTCAGATAATGGGATAGTACCGCAGCTCACTAAGAGTCCCACAAGCTCATAGCGCTGCCCCACACTACGTTCCACATAGCTAGACATCATTATGGTTTTGGATAGAGAGGTGTTAGGTTCTAGAAGTAGTAGTCAAGTACTACATCCTCCATTTCTTTGTCCTCTTCACTGGTTGATTCGAATTCGCTATCAAAGCAACCTGCCCCGAAGCCTTTCTTTGCTGGTCCTTCATCGATTTCTTCTCCTAACCAGTGGGTATCGGGCATTACTGGTGACCAGTATCTTCGGGCTGGCCTGGCAATCCCTATTGAGATCTGTTGAATGTTTGGTGGCATTCCTTTCTTGTTGTGTTCTCACCATTCCTTTTCTAGTTCCATGCTGTACTCGGGGCCTTCCAGGAGTTCCCAGCTGTCTTCACTTTGTGGATATCTTTTCCATTTCACAAGGAATTCATTATCCTTGTATTATTTTCTGTGGTTCAGGATTTCCTCAAACTCCCACTCTGGGTTCTCCTTTATCAGGATTGGGGTAGGGGGAGTATGGGCTCATCCAGGGAATCTTTAGTCATCATTTGGGTGGTAGGGTTTTACTAAGGTAGAGTGAAAGACACAAGTGTTCTTGCAATAGGTTCTTCCATCCATCTTGACTGTGTAGTTCTCAGTAAACTCATTGAATTCCAGTACTTTGAATGGTCCTTGTGAGCGAGGCTGTAGCTTCTTGCTCCTCCCAGACATTGATGCAAACAGTGCTCCATGTACCAGGACCAATTCTCCAACTGCTATTGGTTTGTGAGGCCTTCTGCATCGTGCTGCTGTAGTTGTGCTTCGGTGTCTGGCTTGTTTTACTGCATGGAAAGCTAAATTCTGAATAGTCTGGTGCCGGTTGAGGTAGTCATCCGAGGTGGAGACGGCTGAATTCTTGAAGTGGGTTACCGGAAGTAGGGGCTAGTTGCATCCAGACATTGCCTTGTATGGTGATATGTTGAGGGTTTCAGAGAAGGCAGCATTCAGGCATGCTGTGAGGGTAGTGAGGAGCGGTTCCCAATTCATCTGAGATCTGTTGACCATGTTCCTCAGGCTGGTCTTGAGGTCACGGATCTTTCTCTCAACCTATCCATTGGTCTCATAGCGACCAGGCGCTGCTTTGATGTGTTCGATTCCAAGAGATTTCTATGTCTGCTTCCACCAGTTAGAATCAAAATGAGGGTCAGCATCACTGATTATTGATAGAGGGTGGCCGTGAGGGGTAAAGATGTCTCGTTCCGGGAGTTTTATTGTTCCTTCTGCTGTGACTGTGGTGTTGGTAGGTATTAGCTACACATAGCTGCTGAATCGATCCACTGCTACTAGGACAAGGTCAAATTTATTTGACTTGTTGAAGGGTTCTGCGAAATCAATGGCGATTGACTCAAACATCTCAGATGCTGGGTCAAGTGTCTGGGTCCTTCCTTCAGGTCTGTGGGTTGGTTCCTTATTTGTCTGGCAGGTGTCACATTGCTTCACATAATGACAGAAGTCCTTCCTCATCTCAGGCCAGTAGACGTGTTTAGTTGCATATTGAAGGTTGCATTCTGCACTGAGGTGTCCTTTGCCATGTATCTCATACATAACATATTCTCGAAGCGTTTTCCAATTGAACACCAGCCCTTTGGGAATGAAGTGGCAGTGCTCACCATAACAGGTCCTCATGTATAGTATTCCATCTGCTATGTAGGCTCCTTCCTGGTCCCCTTGTCCAGCGCGTCTTATAACTCGCGAGTAGATGGGTTCATTTTGGTATTCAGATACTATCTGTTGTCAGAAAACGCTTTGCATTTTGCGAGATGTATTGGTAATGTCCTGTTAATCTTCAATCTGTTGCGCTCTGGTCATGGTCTGTCCTGTATCTTCTTTATCTTCTAGGATATCATAGAGGAAACAGCGGTATGCATCTATTGGGGGGGAAACAACTGAGACAATCAGATTGTTGTTGTAGATGGTAAGTGATCCTCCATACAGGGGGTCCTCTGCAGGTAGTCCTGGTAGGCTGGAGGGAGAGGTCACCCTGTGGGTTTTTATAGCTGGAATAGCAAGGTGTCACTGTGGCTAAGAACTTAGGAGGGTTACTGGAGGTTGTTTCAGTTCATCAGATAGTGCTGCCACCGCTTGGGACATAGGCTTGTCCTATTCAGAGCTATATTTAGTAGTACCCATGGAGGTGAGTTTGTTTTCCTCCATCTTGAGTTGTGGGCAAGTGTGTGGTTCCCAGAACCACAGGGATCAAGCAGGGGAGATAGGCAAGGTTTTGAGAGCCATTGAGGCTAGTGCTATAGAAGGATCTTTGTAGGAGGTGGAGTCAGAGATATCATCAAACTCAAGGGTGAGATCAAGGATGAGTGGTGGAGTCTAGTCATCAGAGTCTTCAAAGATGTGGGAGAGCGCATCTGCTAAGTAGGTCATTCGTCCTGGACTATATACCACCTTAGCATCGGATTTGCTTAGCTCACTTATCTAGTGAGTCCTCCTTCGGCCAGGGATCCAGTCTGTCTGCAGGTTAACCAGTCGTTGGTGGTCTATGAGAATGGTAAATTTGGAACCTATAAGCATATGGTTGAATACTTGGAGTGCATTGATCACCGCTAGTGCCTCCTTCTCTGTAGTGCCATAGTTGGTCTATGAGTTTGTAAACTTTCGACTGTGGAGTGCTGCTGGGCAGGCTATTTAATGTGTTGGCCCCTGGCCAACCCATGCTCCTACCCCAATATCTGAGGCATCAGTTATTAGCTATATGGGGTTTTCTGAGTTA
Source organism: Tuber magnatum (assembly GCA_003182015.1). NCBI lineage: Eukaryota > Fungi > Ascomycota > Pezizomycetes > Pezizales > Tuberaceae > Tuber > Tuber magnatum. Next base: position 358,821 of record PYWC01000102.1, read on the forward strand.
TAATTTATCGGTCTGATCACCTGCGCTTGTTTGATCAGTTCCTTGATGTTGGATAATGCTTTATTGTCTGTGTCTGTCCAGACAAACTCTGCTTTTGCCTGTCAGATCTATAAGGGGTGCCATGATAGTAGCATAGTGTGGTAGGAATTGTATGATATAGTTTACCAAACCCAGGAATCGCTGCAGTTCCTGGTGGTTTCTTGGTGTAGCCCATTCCCCAATCGCAGTTAGTTTCCCAGGGGAGGCATGAATTCCCTCATTGTCTATAAGATGTCCTAGTACTTCCAGTGATTTCGCAAATAGGTTGACTTTTTTCTGCTGGCATAAAACTTTGCCTGCCACAACCGCTGACATACCCTTCTGATATGTTGTATGTGCTCCATTTGTATGTCAGAATAAATAAGGATATCATCAATATACACCCACACAAAGTGGTGTAGAAAGTCACCGAGTAGGTCCTCTATTATGCACATGAAGGTAGAGGGTGCATTCATATCATCTTGCAATATGACCTTGCTCACAAATCCGGCCAAAGGGGTTTTGAAGATATTGAACTTCTTATTTCCTGGGTCAACTCGGGTCTGGAAGTAGGCATCACTAAGATCTATCTTGCTTTGGAATCTTGCCCTTCCTACAGTGTTCAGGATCTGTGTCTGATTTGGGATCGATGAACTATCCATAACAGTGTTGTTATTGCGTAGTTTCAAATCCACTAGTGGCCTGATCCTCCCATTGGATTTTGGCTGAACAAATATAGGTGCTGCCCCTGGGGATTAGGTTTAGTAGATAACTCCAGTCCTTAACTTCTCATTTATCCAGTCACAGAGCTTTCCTTTGTATGCTTTAGGTATAGTGTATGTCAGTTGGCTTCCGAGATCTGTTGTATCTTTTAGGCAAATGTAGTGGTTCACCTTTAGAAGAGGCAGCAGGTCTCCGGAATCTTCTCAGCGAATACATCTGCAAACTCAGTTACGATTTTCTTCTGTTCAGTCTTGCAAACTGCCACTCTGAACTCCGCACTTGTTGGTTTGCATAGTACTCGGACCTTTTTCTCAGAGAGTTCAATCGCTGCTTCACCGCATCGGAGAACAGCCCCGTGCTGGGTCAGGAAAGGGATCGCTAATAGTGTGTCATATTACGCCAAGTTGCCAACCATCAACCTTTCGTTTGGTAGCCCAGCTGAACTGAGCTGGATAGTTACTTTACAAGTCTTATGACTTGTTGATCGGAATCCTTTCATGGCCATGTTCACAGTGATCAGTGTTTTCATCAAGTGAGTGGAGATGCCCTGGGTTGTGACAAAAGTATTGCTAATGATATCTGCACCCACTGCACCAGTGTCAAACAACACCCTGGCTCATACGCCATTAATGAAGATAGTTCCTTTCACGGCATGGTGGGGGTGAAGAGTTAGGGTTGGGAGGGTTTGGTAGCTCTCAATCTCAGTCTCCACATCTGCCCAGTTAATCTCCACCTCCTCGAACTTCTGTCTCTCTACCTGGTTTGCTGAGGTTTCTGTCTTGATCTGTCATTTGGTGGGGCAGTCTTGTGCCATGTGTCCTTTCTTTCCACATTCAAAGCACTCTCAATTCTCCTTTCATTTCTGTTTGGTATTCCTGGGGATATTCTTCTGGATTGGTTTCGTCCTCCTCTCCTGTTGGTATGGCTTCTCTGGTGGTTTCCCCTCTCACTTTGCTGTACTTTACTTTCCATAAGTACCGGTTTCATGCAGGATTGCATCCTGCCATTCTGCATTTGCGATGATATCTTCTATCTCATTGTCTTCCTGTTCTATTGGTTCTACCACTTGTCTAAGTTGAGTATCCATGGTGTCATAGAATCTTTGTTTAAGCATATACTTGTTGACCGTGAATTCAGGCATTCGTCCTTGGTACACAGGAGCTCTGTTGCTATCTTTGTGATCCTTTCTGTTCTCCCATTTTGAACTTGCTGAATGTTGTTGAAGGCTTTGAACAGCTCTTCTCGATTTTGGCTTGCCTTGAATCGTTTCTGGAGGTATTCCAGTACTGTCTGTCCACTGATGTATTCTTTATTGTTGTATTCGTCCATGCATTAGTGGTATGCTTCCAATGCAGCTCCTTCACATAAAGCTCTGACATAGAGTCCTGTTTCCTTCTTGGATATCTTGATTCCCTGCATGAGCAGGTACTGGCGTATCGAGGTTCCCTATTACTTGAATGCTTCCTTCAGGTTCGAGGTCGTCTCCCTTTCTGCTGAACTGCTCTGGTAGTGGTAACTTTATCTTAGGTTTCTTTCATGGCCGGTCATCAGCGCTTCCAGTTAGGGGTACTTGGGGAGGCAGTGGGCCTTCTGAGCTAGACATATCAGATTTGCTTTCCTTGCTTTCACGTCCTCTGGTCTGGAGGGGCACTTTGGCAATAGTGGGCGGTCTTCCGATGTATGGACTTGTTTTTCCTTGGGTTGTTCTAAGGTTCATTAAGCCTGGTCTTTCACAAGCTGCCTGGCAGCTTCATCCGTAACAGCGATCCCTTCATACACTTCAAGCTCTCTTTATTCCAAGTTCTTTGTGCATTTCTGGTTTCGCTTTTTGTATATTTTTCCTTTGTTCCTGTTGGTTGATTGAGCATTACTGGTACTAGTTAGGTTGTTGACCTAGAACATGGAGGGAAAATACTATGGAAAAGCTTGGCTGATAAAGTGAGAAGGCCTACGATGCATATAAGGAAGAGAAGGGTCCCTTCTATCTCTTTTTCTTTCCTCATGCTACCTGTTATATTCTTCCCAGTACATACCTTGAATACACACTATTTTTAATCTCTCTCTCTCTCTCTTCTTCCTCCCACCTCTCTTCCTCTCTCTTCCTTGATTCCTCCTGAACCACTCTGAACCCATGATATTTCCTGAATCTCTGAATCTCTGAACTATCCCTGGAACACCACTACACCCTAGAACACTCCTGAACCCCTGGAACATCACGAGTACCCTTAAATCCTGAAACATTCCCAGAACTCTACTTACTCTGACAGTGAACCTTGAAGACCTCTGAACCCCTTAACAGGCACTATACTCGTTGAGCACTGTGCATCTTGGACCTACTAAGAGATCCCGTCGGACCCCGTCACATCGTCAGTGCTGGACTCTGCCGTGTCCTTTGGCTCCTTGGGTTGTCTGGGGTGTTTTAGCCTATCCAGTGGGACTTGCTTCCCACTTCTTGTCCTGAGGGGTTCAATGATATATGCTGATGAATCCGACTGCCATGGGTTCTGCCGCTTCCAGCTGCTAGTGTTTCTTGGTGGACATCTGTAGGTTGATCAGGCCTCATCCAGGTACAATATTTGTAACCACTTACTGAGGTTAAAAAAATGTAACGTGTTCACACCTAGGGTGCTAACCACGCTTCAAGTGCAATAGTAACAGGTGGCCTGCTTGCTTGGCAAGAGGCAAGAGCTGTGTAGACTAAGGGAGGCTTTGAAGGGGAGTAATAGTAGATCAAGAAGTAACCATTCAACCAAGTATATTAAGAATACTGTTAGTCAAAGTCGGCTGTTTTCATCCTGGAATCAGCGGTGTTTAAATACAAGTTCTCACTCAGCTCCAGTATGAGCGATAACATAAACCATTCAAAGCATCAAGCGATATCTTTGAAACATAACAAGTATTAAACGATACTGTAAAACAAAACATAAAACATTCAAAGTATCAAGTGATATCTTTGAAACATAACAAGTATCAAATGATACTATCAAATAAAACATAAAACATTCAAAGTATCAAGGGACACCTTTGAAACATACCCAGCATCAGACGATACTATCAAATAAATTATAAAACATTGCAAGTATTAAGTGACACCTTTGAAACATAACAAGTATCAAATGATACTGTAAAACAAAACATAAAACATAACCTAGTACCCGTACCGGTTACAATGATGCTAGCAGTCAAGAAGTGCAATAATACTGATCGTAAGGTATGCATGATTGTAGCTGCAATTATGTCACTGAAGAAAGGTTGACAGGAAAGCATTCAGGTTGCCACAGAGACCTTTGATATTCCAAAGTCCACTCTCAACTACTGCTATACTAGGGAGTAAATAAGCTATCATCTTATCCAGGTTGATAACCAGTTAGTTCCTGCTATAGAAGAGAAAACAATAGTGGCTTAGTGTAAAAAGCAGAATAACTGGGGGTTTCTATTATGATTGGATATAGTAAAAAGTATAGTGCTTCTCTTGTATAAGAAAGAACAGGGGATAAGAGTAAGAGATTAGAGAAAAATTGGACTATAAGATTTCTAGACTATTATCCTGATATAGCTACTAAGTTTAATACAAATTGAACTATCAGAGGGTACATGCAAGCTGTTCCTGGTTATTGTAAGACTATTTTGCCAAACTCTCCCAAATTATCTACTGGTATAATCTAAAGTCTTTTTAGATCTTTTATATAGATAAGAAAAAGTTTTTAATAAGTATTGTAGTAAAAGGAAAAGTTATCATCTATTACCAGAAATGTAAAAATTTTCGTATTACATATAAAGATACTCAAGAAATAGTTACAGTCGTTAAAACAATTTGCACTACTAGTTATGCACTTCCTCTCCTTGTAATTAAAAAAGTTAGCATACAATAAAGGAGCTAGTGTAACAGGAGCACCCCTAGGAAGATGGATCCCAAGGTTGCGACCACACTGAACAACTTCAAACTTATCGCTAAAAGTTCACACAAATGTAACAGTAAAGTAAACAGTAAAACTTAATATCATTAAGCCTGACGCTTCACTCAAGTAAGGTCTCAAGAGGATTGATTGTTGGAGTAGGGGAGTTCTCACATAGATTTTCAAGTAGTTTTATCTTATGCCAGAAACTCTCCTATCAGTTTATATCAACTATTTGAGCACACCCTTCTCTGCTAAGAGTGGTTTGACACATCTCCTTACATACCTTTCAGATATGCATGTGTTGATACACTCTAGTCAGCATTTACCTCATGCTGTTATCATTTCTGCAGTGCATCTCTATTTTGCCCACTGGAGAGAAAACTACTTTGTATTGGTGCCTTGCCAGTGGCTAATAGTCAAGACCCCTGATAAACTGGACTCTGTATGATACTCTTCCCATATACATTGATCCCTATGTGATCCAGGAAGCTACCGTGAGTGGTTCATCTATCTACTATTTATGACGCGTAGACTTCCAGTGTTCTCTGCAGGCTATAGTAGTCGTACAGTGCTTCAATGGGTGCTACCCATGACCACTATCTTGGATCCACCTTACCTGCAGCAGGAATCATGCTTTTAGTGCCTCTACTCTTCTCTCACAGAGGTTATAGCATTGGGGACATGTTCAGGTCTAATAGGTGTAAAACTCTTGTGGTCACCCCAGCACCCCCCAGAACTACCTTTGAGACCACCACGGTTAACCCCTATTAACTCTGTCACTTTTAGTCTATTTTACTCGAAACAACTGGGAGGAGGTACTCCACCTTCCATCCTATGCCTCTTTATATATCCTGTGAACAGCTTATAGTCTACCAGATGGCCACAATGCATACAGTGTTGCAAGCAGGTCTACAAAGATTCCCCTTTGCTAGACTATGCACAACTACACAACTGTTTGCCCATAATTTCCAGGCCTCAAAGCAGGGCTGGATGGGGATGAGAGGAATAATGTCTCCAATTTACACCTTTTTCAGAGCTGCGTAGCTCACTCAATTGCATCTCCCAGAACCCTGGACTCCAGTATTATATATGGCTTTGCATGATAAACATTCTGGTCATTTCCTACAAACTTCCGGAGTGACTTCATATTGCTCAGTAGGGTAACTGGGGTTCCTTGACAAGGTAACCCAAGTTCCATGGCAGGGTAACTGTGATCTCTGAGTAGGGTGACCTACTCTGGAGGTCCGGGTAACTTTACCCTGTTACCCTGTTTATTCTTATGGCAGAGGTAGACTTTTCTCCACCATGTATGCCCAGTTACCCAGCCAAGCAGGGTAACTTGTCCTTGGCAAATTCTTGAGTACACTAACACCTCCCCAGGGTGTATGCTCAAGTGCCTAAGTGTCTTGTGTGCCTTACTGTTTATAATGGAATCCGGACTATTAGGCTTTCATGGGTCACACTCTTGCTTGCCCTCCTGTTCCTACCAGTCTGCCTCAGGGCAGCCTGCATGGATGTAGGTTCAGTCTGCTATGGCTCATGTATGTTGGGTCGTTACAGCTAGTATATGAATTTAACCACTATAATAACCAATTAATAGTTTTTCTTTTTCCTAAATACTTGGAATGGTGACGCTATAGCTTTGAAACAGATTACTAAATTATTTGCATTCTATACTATCTCTATTCCTTCTCTTTCTTGACTACTTATATTGGATGGTTATAACTCTTATATCATATGGGAATTTGTCTGCCATCTCACTCAATACATCATCTTTAGCCTCTTGATATAGAAATCTTTAGTGTACTGTAGAATTTTTATAGCTATTAAGTTGCCAACTATAACTGAAAAAGTAAAGAGGGTATCAAGAAGTCAATTTTAATTCCTCTGTTGCATGATACAGGAATTGCCACAATTACCAAGTACAATATCAAACAGGCTTTTACTACTACAGACATTGTACCACTTAATTCATGTCAGGTCTACACTAAACTGAAGCCTGTGGTAGATGATAACCTGAACCTGTATTCTTCTACCAATACTACTCTCCCTTTCTCTATACTAAAAAGCTCCTGCAATATATGCAGTCAACTACAGATTGCAAACTATCCTATAGATAATAGTACTTCGGTTAAAAAAGTTAAGTGGAATCCTAAAATCTCCGAGCTATACTGCATTATTTTCGATGACTATGAAAGAGATTTGGAAGATATAGGATAACTTACATTAGAAAAAGACCTATATTATATGGACAGAGAGAAAGCAGGTCTCTAAGACTTATCTACTGACTGGCAAGTAGTGTATTATATTATGAAAAGTACATGAAGAGCTTGATAGTTATCTCAAAAAAACACATTAATGGAGAAAATAAAATACCACTCTGATCACACTTCCAAGCACTTCACACCCCAAGCTCTACCCTTGGAAGATGTACCAATATACTCCAATGACTTCAACACCTATTATACTACTCATACTACTGATCAGGCTATTGAGGTGGTTTCCAATACCTTGTGGAAACCTTGTCAAAATACCTACTCTACTTGCTGCTACTCCTCTAATACACCCTTCAGACCTCTTTTTGCCTATACCTATATACTAGACCATATACTCTATATGAAGCTATACTCAAAGTACCAGTTTTTTGCTTCCTTTTTTCTTTTTTTTGGTTTGTTTTACTCTCTTGTCAATACTAATATGCTTATGTATAACTACCATACCTTGTTAGAAGTGTTCATGAAACATGTCTTACTAAGCAATCTCACCAAATGCCAGCTCACTGAATACTACTGAGTTGATCATAACCATACTTACTATACCTGCCCCACACCACGGTAGTACCATAACTCTATACCACTTTCTCTTTTTTAATAATCCTGAATTATTTCCAATTGTTTACTGAACCAGATATATATCAAAAAAAAAAAAAAAGAAACTCCCAAGACCTCCAGAACAGCAATGACCAATGTTGGAAAAGCCCCGATCATGGAATTTTTTTACTGCCTCCAGAATATTGCTCTTGTTGCTCAAATTATCAGCTGGCCATAGACAACCATTAAAAGCTTGCACACTCATGCATGTGAGAACCAATCCCTAGATAATCTCCTTCTCCTGATCGCACACTAACCCTCAGCCAATGACAGTATTGTACAATCATCAGGACAGCCAAATCCAACTAGAAAATAACCAGATCAGATTTCTGGGATCATTATGGGCTGGGTGTTTCTCTCTCTACTGATAACAACCACTTCCTTGTATCTATTTGAGCAATAGTATATAATTCTCTAACAAATTTATAGTTGATAGAATACTTAGAGAAGTTAATATCAAGAAATGACTAGCCAAAGCAAGACCAAAACTCAAACCTGTGCATGTTAGAAAAAGACTAGACTGGGCTAAGGCTAATAAGGATTGGACAGCAGAGAATTTTGAAAGAGTCATTTGGAGTGATGAGTGCAGTGTGGAGAAATCCCAGGATCCTAGGTATTAGTGGGTTTTCCGAGAACCTGGGGAGCAGTGGCTGGCAGATTCTGTTGATCCAAAGACAAAGAACAAGGGAATTTTGCTCATGGTATGGGGGTGCTTTTGGGGGAAGAGAAAAGGTCTCTTGGTTCCTATCATTCAAAAGGTTAATAAGACCAGGTATGTTAGGCTCTTGAGAAGGCATCTTTTTCCTGTTATTTATCAGACGATTTCATTTGGTATGCACCTTGAAGATATTTTTTTTCAGTAAGACAATACTCCTGTTCATAAGACTTATAGTATTATAGCTTAATTTAAGAGGAATTGTATTGAATTGGTAGAACATCCCCCTTACTCCCATGATTTAAATCCTATTGAACACGTATGGGTTGAGCTTAAAAAGTGATTACACCAGCAGTATCCAAGGATTGGAGATACTTCAGGAGAAAAAGAAGCTGTTAAGAAGAGACTTGCACAAGTGTCACCTTTGGTTTGGGAGACAATTTTTGAGGAGTTTTTCGAAAAGTTGTGGAAATCAAGGCCTGATAGAGTAGCTGCAGTATTGGAAGTAAGGAGTAGTTATACAAAGTATTAGGTTGTTTTACTTATTATTTTGTTCCTCTAAACTATAAATAGTAGTTCATTGATAGTTGACTATTGATTGTTGAAGGTTGATTGTGTACTTGGTATGCGTGCTGTTGACAACCCCACCCACCATTGCCCTACCAGTCCCATGGCATAACTGCAATTAAACATGTCCCAGATCACGAACACTTCTGGCAAGGCACTGTAGTGTGTTTAAAAATGTAGCTTTTTTTTCTTTTCTGCTCTATCGAGGCACTCTTATCCTTAATTTTCTCTATCACTAGTTTTGGAATTTTTTAGGGTTTTTTCTTGCGAAGTTACAATTGAATCTGTTTCTTTATTGAATTGGTTGAACACTATCATGGTGCATAGTATTCTCTCAGAAACTGGTAATTTAAAGCACCTAAGCAAAAGTCTTAATGCAAATAGTATACAAGTAAAAACAATACAACTGAGCTCTCAAGGAGACTGACTGAACTTTTATAACAGCATTAATCATAGTATTCAAAACATCATGCAAAGAGCTTAACCCAGTTGAGAAAGATATGATTATTGCCTTTTTACAGATTTTTCAAAAAATATCAACTATTAGCCAGATACTTGGTTGGCTTTGGTCAACTGTCAGAAATTTCCTTGCTCAATCATAAAAGTGGAGTTCTATTAATAACCTTCTCTGCTCTGGCTAATTATAACTGCTTTCCCAGAGAGCAAAGCAATTACTAGTATGAGGGGCAAGGGTCTACAGGAACTGAAATAGAGAGAAGCTACAGTAAATATTAGCTACTAATATCTCAGTTTCTAGGATAAGCAGAGCTTTAAGCGAAAATGGTAGTAAGAAGTAGCTAGCTAAGAAAAAAGCGAAGGTTACTGCGGACCATGCTCAAAAGGGGCTAGTCTGAACTGAGGTATAGAAGACTTGAATTGCAGAGGATTTTGAAAGGGTAATTTGGAGTGATAAATGTGCAGTTGAAAAAAGTCAAAATTCTCAGCAAAAGTGGGTATTCAGATCTGCCTCGGTAAAGTGGCATTCTGACTGTGTGAGGGTGGTAGGAATGGGAAAGAGTATTTCTTTAATGGTCGAGGCATGAGTTTGGGTGTAACCGGTACGGGTTACTAGGGTTTTTATTTTTGGTTTCACAGTATCGCTTGATACTTGTATTGTTTCGTGTGCTATCGGTTGATACACACATTGTTTTATTTTTGGTTT